>KZ067687.1:16592-28350 GCA_002091845.1 Anopheles cracens | reverse complement strand
GATAGTGCCGTTAACTGAATGCAGCAGTTTGATAAGGTGTAGTCAGGTATAAATGTTATCTGGAACTAGTTAAAACAAATAGCCGGGCAGGTTATTTTTGACTGCGTCGTTTTGAATGGTTTCTATTTTGTTAAGGCCATATTCCTTATGTCTATAGTATTCAAATGAGGTACTCTTTGCGGTCTCATAAATTACTAGAGAAGAAATGACGTTTTTCAAAATACACTTTTTGTAACTGCAATACCTTAATAGATCAAACATAATTTCTCTTCTAAAAACTCTGGGTTCAACTTCGTCGACTGACGTTAATTACTGAACGAGTTCACCTAATCTCCTAATTAATCAAACTAACCTATTGCGGAGCGTGTTAAACAACTAGCATTACAGTTTAATACATCGCCAACAAAATTGCGTGGAATTAAATCACGCAAATTATGCTAAGGTTCGTCAATGGAATCTTTACCACCAAAACTTCCATTGTACTTTCGTGAAGATGATATCCCTCAGACCCAGTACGACATCACACCAGTAACCTGGTTAGTCAATAACTTTTCCCCAGGATTAGCCCGGCTCTTCTGGAGTCAATTTGTTATTTCTCAAATCGCTTTAAGTCAAACAAGCAGCACCGAACACAATCCGTACAAATTCGATAATAAAGTGCGTTCCACGGAGCCGCATAAGAAAGGCCTTCCTACAACTTTGCAACCTCAATCATGCCAACACCAATCCCCGCACCGGGAGAACTCAATGTTTTCGTTCTGTTGCTTCTCGTGGGGCTCGACCGGCCGCCCGGAATCGATACCATCAGCGCACGAATATTGGCATTAGCGATGGTAATCCTAATTTTACGGAAACTTTCTCTGCCCGTTGCAAGTGGGTGGTTTACGAATCATTTGATCCAATTTGTACGAGTGGCAATCCCACTTCTAATTTTCGTAACCCACCTCGGTGCTCTACCCGAAAGGTACTTTGCGGTGGGAAAAAAGGATCGTGACCAGCGGTGGGAGGAAACGGTCCCGTAAGAATGTGGACGCGGGACCATATGTTTGATTTTTGATGGATGATGATTCGTTCGAGGGCGCGTGGTGGAGGAAGCGAAGGAAGCAGCGTGTTTCGTTAATGCCAACCTGTCGAACCGAATCCGGGTGCCCGAATCGGGGGTCCCCCCGGAAAACCCTTCCCAGGCGCGCCACGATCATCAAAGGACGGACGGGAAATTTTATTTACACTTGCTGCCGCTCTCACACGACCGGCAGTTCGGTGCGGCCGGTAGTACTACGGCCTCGTAGCAGGGTCCCGATTCCGAAACCCGGCTATTATTTGCTCCTGAAACATATTTTTGTCCCTTATTATTTCAACATTGATTTGCTCGTGTGCCTGCATGAACCGCGCCACCCTCTACCAGAAGCAGAAGTGGAACCATTCCGAATAGTTATGATTTCTCGAAATCGGTATCAAAATTTCTGCGTCACCAATTCCGCAGCGTACAGTGGGAGAAACAAGAAAAAAGGCGGGCCCGTTGTGCAACGAATTGGTTGACGAGAAACGGTGCAGCATGTACGGTCCGATGTGCATCGAAGTAGGCGAGCGTATAATTTGGTTAATTGAAACATGTGCCAACCGATGGAAAAGTGACCGACCGTTTCGTTGCTTCTGTAATTGTTTCACCTTGTTGAATATGTGAGGGTTTGGTGAATAAGGGCTCGTACACTTTTGCTGATGAGAACCTAGGTATTGAAAATATATTTTTTACGATGACCAGTTAACAGTCTTGCTCATGTCTTACTCATCTTACCCCAGTTTTCGTTTTGGACCATGAGCTTTGTATCTTTTGTGATTCTTCTGTTTGTTCGGTGACAGGCGGAAATGACATTCCCGATCAAACGACACTTAAAACATTACAGTAATCAATAAGAAGACCAACTAAGCTCTAAATAGACACAATCGAGAGTGCACGAATCGCAAAAACACAAGCACATCAACTGTCGAAATGCAAGAGCAAGAGCAAGAGCGTGAGATTCTACCATTTTCACAACCCATACTTTCTTGTGTGCCATTTTGATGTGGAGCGGGCCCGATCGATACTGCCTGCTCCCGGCCGGATACGTTGAAACTCGGAAACGGATAAAACCGGGATGAAACGTGTGAGACCAGTAAAGTTTCCTTCCGAAGTGAAAAGAGCAAACACCGAACAAGCTGAAAAGTTTTTTGAGTAAATTTAGGCCTGGAGGATGCTTTTTGAGTTTGCTGTTGGCCGACGGACGGAACCTGTCTAAGTTGAAGCAAGGGAGCACAGGAGCTACAAAACAAGCAAAACCTCAACATTTTCAAGGGCTGTTACATCGCTGGCTGACGTGTATGTTGCGTGCGAAATGTTGCAGGGATAGAGAAACAGCGAGCGCCGACTTGTGGCGGCTTTTTCATTTTCACAACTCGTTGACGTTCACATCGGTGGAAAACCACGGTGGCAAGAAAAACTAAAACAAAAAACGAAATACAAAGTTTTCCATACACTTCAACTCAGCTAACTATGTTTGCTTGTAGTTGTTTTCGTTTAGTTCTCCCAGTTTAGACCCTTGTTCGTGTGAAAGGCAGGACAGTGTACCGTGTCTGAAATAACAAAAAAGAACAGCAGGTTGCTACGATTGCTCTGAATACTTACATTGTGCCTAGGTGACCAGGAGTTACACATCAGCGATGCATCCTCCAGGAATCGACTCTGAAAATTGAAAATTAAAAAGAAATGGTAGTTGAAGTGCAAGTACTGATGTATATAGTTCTCATATTTCTATAATAGGCATTGATTTCATTCAAGCCCTCTGTTCATTGTATATTATTCTTGTTTTAATTGTTCTAAGAGTGAGTTTCTTGGAACTAGAATTGATATTTGAATCTAAAACGAGTGTCTTTTCTTATTATATTACAACATTACGGTTGATAAATCCATAACCGAACTACCCAGCAAAACATTGATTAGGATATTTGAAAACAACAATGTCCAAGCCGGTTCTAATATATAACACCAAAAAATCTTATGTTCATGAGTTTTACGAAAGGAACACTCTGAACAAATTTTCAGAGTATTTTTTCAGTTCAGAAATCAGGTTTTGGTAATTGTTTCACCTTGTTGAATATGTGAGGGTTTGGTGAATAAGGGCTCGTACACTTTTGCTGATGAGAACCTAGGTATTGAACAAATGTATCCACAATCTAATGTAAATAACCTACAACAAAGCAATAAATTCTTTCTGAACTATGTAGTCCCTTTTCTCTTCTGGTGAGCCATATGGTGTGATACGCAAGCGCGAAATGTCCTTTCACTGTTATTGCCAAAAAGATACAACAGATGCAGACCGTTGGATGTTTGGTGAGCCAATGTTTAGGTTTTCTCTAATTAGGAAAATAAAAACAACAACTGAACAAACTATGCAGATCTAGGTTTGCCATTTTTGTCTTTCTTGGACATTATTATATTCGCAACTAGATATACATCAATGCAAGAAGACGTTCAGAAGATTTGAACTCACAATTTGTGGTGAGTAAGGCCATACATTTGTGTGAACCATGTTGTCATGTGAACATTTGTGAGCAGTTGATGTAATTGTCTCATATAGGTATGTAGATGCGCCTTCTATGGCCAGCGTAATTGAACTGATTGCACTTTTGTCGAAATAGTGGAGGACGATAGAAAGGAACGTGATACTAAAACAGTTTGCAAAAATATTAAGTAAAAAGCGTTGTGAGGTGCATATCAGATTAATGCTATCTTTACAATGGGTTCATTTTTTGGCTTGATTTTATCGAACTTCGATCATCAGGTTTCATATGAATTTTGGGGACATCGCACTCTTAGGCAATTGCACTTAGAAGCGACACGCTTACGTAAGGCTCGGCGCACCTGGAAAACCGGCCCGCCGCGGTTTGAGGATGGGCTCGGACGACCAAATAGCTTATGAAAATTTGATTTTACGCTTCAGCAGATATGGTGCCGATGGAGGAAGTGGACCACTTCCTGCATCTACCGCTCTGGAAAATGACAAATTGCTGCACTTGAGAAAATTTCACCAGCGCACATGCACATCCACTATCGTGCTAATCGCTTATGTTTTACTTTTGAGGGACTTTTAGCTTTTTTTCGCTCTAGCAATACTAATATTCTCATGTGTCTAAATTAGTTTTAGAGTCGCTGTGCTTCAATAAATATGATTAGACACGGGGAGTTGATGTTTAGATGGTGTATGCATTTCCCATTCACATTCGTGCATTTTTTTTATTTTTTTTATTTTTTTTAAGTGATAGTGATAAACAATTTAAAAAACGCCTATTGAAAGTGGCTATCGATGAATGTTATAAACAAAATCATTTGTATTACAAGATCACAGATGGTTTCTTAAACTTCTTTTCAGTTTTAAGTTTTTCAAAATAGTGAATTCGCACATGAACGCCATGAACTCAATTTATGCTTAATTAGGCATTATAATCTAAGAAGATAACTATCTTGTGTGCCATTATTTGCATGTTTCACGCAGAGAAAAACCTGACGTCATGCACGCTGTCGCCGGAGCGGTCCAGGCTAAAATTGATCTGGACCTCCTGAACCAACAAACAAATGTATCCACAATCTAATGTAAATAACCTACAACAAAGCAATAAATTCTTTCTGAACTATGTAGTCCCTTTTCTCTTGTGGTGAGCCATATGGTGTGATACGCAAGCGCGAAATGTCCTTTCACTGTTATTGCCAAACAGATAGAACAGATGCAGCTCGTTGGATGTTTGGTGAGTCAATGTGAAGGGTTTTCTTTAATTAGGAAAATAAAAACAACAACTGAACAAACTATGCAGATCTAGGTTTGCCATTTTAGTCTTTCTTGGACTTTATTATATCCGCAACTAGATATACAGCAATGCAAGAAGATTTGAACTCACAATTTGTGGTGAGTAAGGCATTTGTGTGAATCATGTTGCATGTGAACATTTGTGAGCAGTTGATGTAATTGTTTCATATGTGTATGTAGATGCGCCTTCTATGGCCAGCGTAATTGAACTGATTGCACTTTTGTCGAAATAGTGGAGGACGATAGAAAGGAATGTGATACTAAAACAGTTTGCAAAAATATTAAGTAAAAAGCGTTGTAAGGCGCCTATCAGATTAATGCTATCTTTACAATGGGTTCATTTTTTGGCTTGATTTTATCGAACTTCGATCATCAGGTTTCATATGAATTTTGGGGACATCGCACTCTTAGGCAATTGCACTTAGAAGCGACACGCTTACGTAAGGCTCGGCGCACCTGGAAAACCGGCCAGCCGCGGTTTGAGGATGGGCTCGGACGGCCAAATAGCTTATGAAAATTTGATTTTACGCTTCAGCAGATATGGTGCCGATGGAGGAAGTGGACCACTTCCTGCATCTACAAAAAAAATATAATAAACAAGGAACTAGGTAAAAAAGCATAAAACGAGGAAATCTAAACTAAAAAAATCATACTCACCGATGGGTTCGCCATACATCGTCGCATCTGCTCGGGCCCCCTGTAGTTGGGGCTGTATCGTCCGGGAAAGCAGCTTGGAGTACTCATTTTCATTTTATCGGCTGACGGATAAACGGGCATACTCATGCCGGTAAACTCGTCTTCCAGCTTTAACGCCTTGGAGGCGTCTAAGGGCGTCGGTGAGTAAATCTTGACGCCGTTGTAATGCACTGTGGACACGGCACAAAAGCTGATTTAAGATCCACTGCGTTAACCCTCTCCTGTCCCTCGCGGCAGGTTCGAGGACGTAACACTTTCGAACAGACTTGCCGCGGATTTGGTTTCTTTACTTTTTTTTCTACTTGCAAAATGTCGTTCACACTGCACGATGGAAACACGGTTATGCGCCTTTTCAATACACTTCAAACACTTTCTACACTTTTCACTACATTAATTATTGCCGTCGTACATGATCTAGAAATGATGGAGAAGGTTAGATGCAAATCGATTAGAAATTGAGAAACCAAACCAATATATCATACATATAAGAGTTGTGTAAATTATTCTATTGTTGGTTTCAAAATATTGCCGCTACTCATCATAGTTTGTAATGTTATTATTTTATTTTAATAATAGTTAAATATAAAACTAAAAAAAATGTTATGCAGGTCAAACTAAGCGCACAGTTGTACCATAATTAGTGTATGGCGAAATTGAAAATACAGAATTAAACTCCACGATGAAGTTTAGCAATTTGACGAAAAAGAGGTTATAATTTTACCGTACACTAAAGATTCATTTTTACTGATCGCTTAACGTGCCATGACAAAGGAAGTAGTAAGGAAATAGTAAATTCGTTTGCTCGAAAAGTAATTCAAGTTAATTAATTTTATCGCGCGCCAAAGTATGATTCAGTGCACGTTCGATCTCAGCAACCACCGCGCATTTCATAATATCACCACCACACGCAATCGAATGGAATGGATCGCAGCATGCGTTGTAGCCATGTAATGCCCCAGCAGCATGAGTTGCATCGCGTTCACATATTGCCGGGGTTCATTCGCCGGGCGTGTTACAAAAAGTTGTACTCAATCTGGACGAAGGAAAGAAAAACAACCTTCCCAGCCAACAACAGCACCATGTCTGCAGTGCATTCTCTTGCATTTTCGGCACAATGCTTTTAGGGTCTTTTACTATCCTGGTGTTAAATATTCGCGTCACGCAATCGTGGCACACGATCGCGCCCGAAATACAAGCATCCCATTTTGTTTGCTCTCGCTCTTCTTTTCTCGCACACATTATTTTGGTGAAATTCTCGGAAAAAGATGCTTCCCGAAAACAAAACAGCACTCGCGAACACACCCACACACACACAGAGTCTCGTGTAAGGTGGGAAAGAACAATTTCGATACAATCTCCATAACATGGAGTGCTCCCCACAAACACGCCCGAACCACGCTCGTGGTTACCGCTTAGATTTGTGACCGTTGTCGCTCTCCTTTTTTCCTACCGTTTGCTTTCGCACTCCGCAACAGCGCCAAACAGATTAATTATTGATGCATTTGATTAGGGGTCATGATTATATTAACCATGCTGTGGTCATTTTCGGTCGAACCGGTTACCAGCTCCAGCTGTAAACAACATCCTGCAGCATCGAGCCATTTTTTGTGGGTGTGCTATGTGTGTGTGCCGATGATGGCCCTCTATCAGTATTGGTAAAGTTTGCTCACAATTTAGTTTGCCTTAGTTTGCCTTGTTTGCTCAATTACCGTACGCCAGGCGTGAAGGACTGCTTTAAGCGTCAGGCAGCGTGGTGAAGCTGGACAAGAATCAAAACCAATCGGCTGCCACGTTCCAGCACGGACGGACCGACGGACGGCCGGTCGAACGGATGGAGGCGCCTAATCAAACTTTTCGACGGTTTAGACAGCTTGAAAAGGAAATTAGTAGGTAATAGTGAGCGATTCCGATAGCGATAATGTCGCGCCGCGCAGTCGATGGTGGTGGAAAAGTGTGCTGGTGGAAAAGTGAGATAAATATCATCGCACACAGCGGTGTACACGTAGGTCGCCGTGGTCACAATTAGTGCGGGAATTGGACTGTTCACAAATGGCCCTTCTCGCTTCATTAGCAAAATTAACAAAATTAATCAGTGTCTCCCACTGCGTGCAGCCGTCAATCTTCGTCTCTCCGCAACGCCGACAGTCGGCGATTGTGTTGCAAATCGCCACTGGAGGGAAACGTTGAACCTCATAAACGACCTCGGTAAATTAGTCCGAAACAGTGTTTATTTCCCCGTTAAAATCGGGGAGCAAGAAAAAAAGCTACAAAACAATACTCAACGTCTGTGCATGTATTAGTCATAGCAGTATTTCAGAAGTTTACGAAAATAGGTTTGGTTTGGAGTTGAATCAAAGTGGATGACTTTTGACATTTTCTATTGAAACTAAACAGCTATACCAAGATATGGAATTTTGAATTTCAAGTATCCACAACGTTCCCCAAAAACAATGCAAAGTAAGTAAGAAACGTAGGATAAATTTGCCAAAAAATACAGCATATCCATATATTCAAACTGTTGAACACGTTTCTCCCATCAAGTTGCGACTGTTGGGGCCAGTACGGCACTAATTTTGCGTATTTCTGCATCAACCAGTAAAGTTTCGTTACCGTGCCGGGTTAGATCGCCGGATTTATTGTTCACAAAATTGATATTCTTTGCTTTAATTTTTGCGGATCGAGAATTTGATGGCCGATACGTGGCCCGTGGGTTTCTCACGTTTACGACAGACGCCCTGACCAACTGCAAACGTCGGAACGCTGGAATGGTCTTGCTGCATCTTGTTGGAATGGGCGTCCATTTACATCCGCCATTTGTCAGCGGAACGCGAAATAATTACGAACCAATGGGGGTTTTATTAGGTGATTCTGGCAAATGTCCGAACCCGAACGTGATGGAATGTTCGTTTATATGAGTCTCAATAGAATGCAAATCAATGAAATTGTGGTTAGTATTAAATCGAATGAAAAACTGTAGAGATGAATGTGGAAGATATGGGACACTCAACACAAAAGGGATGTTCCAGAAATCTAAAAGTTGAGTAATTTTGCATAAAAGATGATGAAAACTACACATAAAGCCCATTATTTGTGATATGGTTTGTGCAGCTTTTAGATTCAACATTCCCAAGGCAGCATGATATATTTATACAAAGGTAGGTGGCACTGCGTATACTATTAATAATAAAATCCAGAGGCGTGATTTACTTAAAAGTGTATGATTGTAAATGCTAGACTTACTTGTCAGATTTTTCACAAACCTATAACGCATTTTGCATTTTATGCTTATGCTAATGACACAAGCTAATGACATTGGTGCAAATGGTACCAATTTACAATGTATATGTTGCACAAACAGAAGAATCACAAAAGATACAAAGCTCATGGTCCAAAACGAAAACTGGGGTAAGATGAGTAAGACATGAGCAAGATAGAGCTTAGTTGGTCTTCTTATTGATTACTGTAATGTTTTAAGTGTCGTTTGATCGGGAATGTCATTTCCGCCTGTCACCGATCGAGAGGAATTTCCGTCATTTCCGCCCGACAGTTATCGAGAGGAATAAGAAAGTCCCGGTGTCTTTCTTTATTTGACATGAATGTCATATGATTCTAGAACACACCAAAGCTTATATCCGAAGTGAGTTCACATAAATGCATTGCAAATCTATACACAAAGGAACTGAAATGGTGTCTTGCTTGGTTTTGTTTTCGATTGCATTAGTAACTTGTTAATTCCTTGTTAATACAACATGTAAATCGTAAAGCAGTGTTAATGATACAATAATTGAAAAAAACAACTTTTTTCTTAATATAGCACATGTTTCTTAACGATTTTTTAATATATGCACAACAAAATGCTCTGTGCACAATGGTTTTTTATGAAGGTTTTGAATTAGTTTAAATTTAATCTTATTTATAAACATTTGAGAGTACATAGGTACATTACTCCGATAGCTTTCGGTTAATCTAAGCTAGGTAAGAGCACTCAATTTGTAACGTAATGTTATGTTGGCGATGTCAAATGCTTGCTTAAAAGCCTAAACCAATTGGTTCTTTGTTTTCATGCAGTTTTTATCTTTTGCCAAAATAATATAATCGAACAAGCACAAGTCTAAACATTCTAGATTCTAGGGTCACTTACTATGATATGGTTTATCAATCGAAATTAGAGAACTGAAATGAGTGCTGAAATTAATTCAAAAGTGTCTGATGTGATAGTAATTTAATGCAGTTGAATATAGGGCAATGCAATTTAATACAGGTGTGAAATATAAACCAGATGAACGAAAACTGAATTGGTACTAGGAGCTCGCTACTTGGAAGGTGGTGACACAATGTAAGAAGAAAATAAAAACAATGAGTTGACAGATTGATCCTGATGCTATCGTGGCGGGCACGAGTGCGCTTGTGCTTCCTGTCGGACCACCTGTCATCGCCGATGGTCATGGTCGTTCTGAACTTTAGTCTTATCGGATCGGACAGTCTTGGACAGCAGCGGTGACAATGACACGTGGCGAGCCGTGAATGGAAGTCTATTGACATTCGCTTAATGTTATTACGATATTTCGTGGAGCCCATTTAGTGGAAGCGTATTTGATATATGATGTGACTACCGAATTTCTAGTCCACCGCTGAACTCAACGTACATCAACGGCAGTCGTATTACCTCACATTATAGTTGCTGCCGGATGGAAGTATTTTCTTTTATGACAGGTGGTAAAAACAATAACTGTCTACCAAACTGACCAGCACGTCATTCACCTGCCGTAGACCACAGCCGGGAAAATGGTTCCACCAAAGGAGAGTCGGAGAAACAAGTGAACTTTTGTAACTGTGCTGGACATAACGTGATATGTGTTTTTTTTTTCTTTCGACGGACTATGTTTTTTGTTGTTCAGGGGGGAGCATGAAAACGCATTGAAGGAGGTGTAGCAGATGGACATGGAACAGAGAGTGAGGATATAAAAAAAACGTATTCCAACCCCAATGCACACAATAAAGGGTTCTCCGCGATTCTATCGATGACGATTTATCCCTCCACAAGAAGCAACGAAACGGTCGGTCACTTTTCCATCGGTTGGCACATGTTTCAATTAACCAAATTATACGCTCGCCTACTTCGATGCACATCGGACCGTACATGCTGCACCGTTTCTCGTCAACCAATTCGTTGCACAACGGGCCCGCCTTTTTTCTTGTTTCTCCCACTGTACGCTGCGGAATTGGTGACGCAGAAATTTTGATACCGATTTCGAGAAATCATAACTATTCGGAATGGTTCCACTTCTGCTTCTGGTAGAGGGTGGCGCGGTTCATGCAGGCACACGAGCAAATCAATGTTGAAATAATAAGGGACAAAAATATGTTTCAGGAGCAAATAATAGCCGGGTTTCGGAATCGGGACCCTGCTACGAGGCCGTAGTACTACCGGCCGCACCGAACTGCCGGTCGTGTGAGAGCGGCAGCAAGTGTAAATAAAATTTCCCGTCCGTCCTTTGATGATCGTGGCGCGCCTGGGAAGGGTTTTCCGGTGGACGTGAACTCACCTGTCCTGGAGCAGCATATGCCGCAGTTCAAACATAATTCTCTCCACCGTGCGCACTGCGAGCGTATGTTTCGTTATTGTTTCGGGGTTCCTGCCGTAGTGGACATCGCACTGCGTGCGGTGCTGTCCACTGCTCGTGTAACGAACGAGGGCGTCCACAAAAAACCACAAATAACATCCGGTCACGTGGCCCGCCTCCGGCGAGGCGTCCCCCCTCCCCCGATTCGGGCACCCGGATTCGGTTCGACAGGTTGGCATTAACGAAACACGCTGCTTCCTTCGCTTCCTCCACCACGCTTGCACGGGGCCGGCACACCACCATCAAGCTGCAATTTTCCCCCTTGTTTCATAAACCTATAAATACACCTGTTACAGTTGGGAAGTCCTTCAATAAAAATAAAATAAACTCACTGCGGAAAATAAACCATGATATAGAGCGGGCGCACACGATGGGTTACGCGCTGTTGCAGCCCAAACCTCTACACACAAACCTATACACGAAACCGGCCTAAGAGCTGTGTTAACGACAAGGACCCTTTTTGCCGCTGTCCTCCTGCCGGAAATGGGTTCGCCATGGTTCGCTTCTAAATCCCACCGAAACGGTCGCCCGTCGATGTGTAAGGGGTTCATCGATGGGCTGCATTGCGGAGGAAGGGCACCGGGCAGGACTTTATTTCCC
>KZ067687.1:0-12360 GCA_002091845.1 Anopheles cracens | reverse complement strand
CTATTTTTTTTTTCTTTTCTTTCTGAACTATTTTCTTATATCGCTCTCTAAGTTTTGCGGTGCTCGGTTCTTGTTTGTAAGATTTTAATTTTGTTTGTTAGTTTTTAAGATAGTTTTTAAGCTTTCGTGTAATCAAGGATATACCTTTCTGGTGCGTCTATTTCAATACCAAATGATGAAACATATTTTTAAAAAATGCTATGTTGTTAATTGTGGGCAAACATTCGTTGAATAACTAAGTTAAGGTGCAAAGAAGATTTCAACCCCGTTTAAAGTAGCCATCCTCATCAATCAATCTTAACAATACAGTGGTAATTTTAAAGGTTTTCGGATATTATGTTTCGCATATATTAGGTCCGCAACTAAATAGCGACCAGCGGACAGCTGCTGGTTGCACCGTTCGGATTGCTGCGTTTGCGCAAGGGCTTTCGAGTATGTGGCTGTGGTACCGGCACGGAAGAAGTTTCATCATCATCATCATCCTCATCATCTCCACCGCCAACCGAGCCTCGCCAACCGAAAAGTGACAATTAACCCTTTGATTTTGCTGCTCAAAAATGTTTCCTCTGGGACTGTTGACGTTAATTAGAAAGGCGTCAGCATGAAATTTGATGGTCAGATGGTCGACAGGGGTTTGGTTCGGCGAGCCATGGAACCGTGGAACGGGTTTGTTCGAATGGAAATTTATCGTCCACTTGGCGGAGGATGGCATGTGGATTTTTAATTGTGTAGAAAATATCGTTTTGTTGCTCATTTAGGTTTCGGTACGGATGAAATCCCTGTTCCCCGGTACGGGTCCCGTTCCGGACTGCCAACCGGTTGGCAAAACAGCCGAACCGAACCGAATGAACATACATTATGCAGATGAATCTAACACTTATCACAGCTTCACAGCGGGCTCATTCGTTCCTATGGGTTGCTCTGTCGTTACAGGGAGACATATTTTCTGGCTTAAACGATGGAATTTTGAGTAGAGCAGAAGCCCTGGCTGCCGTCGATATTGGCAAACATCAGAACAATCATCCGCAGATGGCAACACAGCTAAAGCACGACGTCATGTATCACCATGGGATGGGAGCACCTCCGCAAAGGCCTCTACAGGTAGGTGATCTGCATTTCACTGTACGTATTTGCTACTTTATTCTTCAATAACTTCACCGAACAAATATATACACACATTAAACAATCAACACCACTATTTCACCAAACCGTTAAGTTTATAATTTGGGTCACTATATTACTTTTCGTTCTATAGAAATGATGTTTCTGTTTTGTTTGCCTATTATATTTCTGAATGATATAGACACGAGGCACCTGGCGGCTCCATGAGGTATCAATATTGGTATAAGTCCCAATACCTCTATCGTGAAGAATTAAGATAAAAAATGTGTGGTGGAAATTGTTTTATAGTTGTTTTTATTTCTTTTTTGTTCGGGACGCTGGTAGGGAAAAGTTGGGGTTTGCGCTGTCACATAGCTTTTCGTTAAGGCAATTGAGTCGTAGAATCATGGTTCTGGATGGTGAGTTTCATGTGTAGGGTTGTTTCACGAGCGTACCAAAGAGAAGTTATATCTAAGCTGCCCAGTTGTTGGTATTAGGAGATTCTTTCCAATTTGCAAGCATGTTTCATAGCAAAGTCAAGAAAACTTTACATACGCCTTCACAACACCAAGCGTTATGATGTTTCACTTTAGAACGGTTGTAGTGGTTTGCTTCATGCTCTCTGGCGGGTGTCGGTGTTCGTTGGTTTCCATTCGTATCACTTTTATTACTATGACTTGCCTCCAATTGCCCAATAGTGCTAGGAGAGATCGGTCCAGCCGACTTCATTCCGTACGCAAACACCAATCGAGAGCAACAATGGAAAGGGAGTGGAGCGAGCCGGGAGGAACACAACCTATTCACAATTCCCTCGGTCCGCATCTCGGCGCATCGCATCGCACAGGGCCGCAAAGAAAGGAAGGCGAAAAACTTACCCATTATTACCTTCGGGGAATTGAGCAGGACTCGAGGACTTTTTTGGCCTGGGCCCGAGGTTACTGTTCCGTTTCGTTCCCCCAAAGGGCCCATTCAATGCATAATATAACACAACAATGGAGGCTTGTTGATAAAACATTTTCAAATGTGCTCCCGCTTATCATAAACGTATGGCGTGTGCGGCCGATCAAACATCACCTTCTCCGAGTCCTCCGCATGTAGATTCAGTCGTCCGGGCAGCCAACAATGGCGGTGTGACAGGGAGGGTTTGCATTTTTCGACATGGCCTTCCATGGTGGTACCGGTACGGTTCCGGAGATCCGTTGCTGCCACCTCGCTGAGTGTGTTTCGTCATTTGGCTGGTGACGCGACAGCCTCGCGTTACGACATCTTAATTCTCCCGTGGCCCTACCCGACCGGCCGACACGTGAACGACACGTGACCCACTCCAGGTTTCACCCACGCCTTCCTGCCCCCACCGATCCCAGCGGAAGCGCAGTGTAAAGATATTTTGTTTCAATTGATATTTATGATTGTCGGTAGACACAGCTTGCTTCTTGCTTAGTTTCGCCTCAAAGCAAATTTAATGCTACGGGAAGAGACGGGGGTACAGTGTAAACGGGTCCAAAGGGAGAGTGAGAGCCCCGGTTTACCGGCCGACTGTCGATCGCTTCCTTCCCGGTTGTAATTGATCACAAACAAAATCAATTACGGTAATGAGAAACAAACCGAAATTGCACTTTACATGACACCGCCTCGGCTTTCCAGTGTTCGCACTTGAGGGTAGCTCGCGTTTGTGGTCGTCGTTTGCCGTCGATTGCACAAATTTAACGGTTATAATGTCGCACCGCCGGTACCGACCGTGTGGTGGAAATTGTTTTATAGTTGTTTTTATTTCTTTTTTGTTCGGGACGCTGGTAGGGAAAAGTTGGGGTTTGCGCTGTCACATAGCTTTTCGTTAAATCCGTCCAAAAAAAAACCAAAAAAACCATAAAAACTATACGTACATAATTTTGGAGCCCAAATTCCATGAAATGGCACACTGGTGTAGTCATACAGGATCTACAATAAAAATGCCAGTATTTTCTGATCAAAATTGTACGATTTTCTTCACTTTATAACTCAAAAACAAAGAAGAAATAGCAGAAGAAGAAGAAGAAGAAGAAGAAGAATGTTCGAAAATACGTCTGCTTATAATGCGTAACATTCGGTATTCGACCTACGTTTTTATTGTGTATCATGCTTTTTCAAGACGTAATTAATAAAGTTTTGTATTATTTATATAGAAAAACACTTTTTATTCGGTCTACACGATTTTCCACAGCTTATGCAATTGGCATTGGCACGTTTCTCTATGAAAAGACAGCGGGAGTGGGTATTCGAAGTGATGTCATTTCTACAATTTTAATCAGAAATCTTTCAATGTTTTTCGTAGGTTCTGGAGCACTGCTCCTATGTGCCATTTTATGGAATTCGAACTCCAAACGGTTTTATGTATAATTTTTGCGGTTTTTAAAATCTTGAGGTCGGCGGATTTTTACTTGAGGAGTGCCGTGGAGCATACGGAAATGGGTAGGGACACAAACTCAACGAATTATAAAACTAGAATAATTAGCGCGCAACCGGTGCAAATTTCAGCTCAATCGGTCAACAAAGGCCAAAAATAACCTTCTAGGTGTCAATTGACACCTCGATTTGCACGAAAGGAGTATTCGGTCCATTTGACTGTTAGTGTTAAAGAACAATATTCAATAAAATCACGTGGATTGTATACCAGATGTCTATTTTCATATGTATGCGTTTTCATTATGTTGTGTGTGCTATAGCCTTGGAAAAACATACTTTCGAGCTTACGGCTGGTAGACATTTCTCTGAAGCCTCAAGTGCACCTCAGGCTTCCTCTTTCAGCGCACGCCCTAAGCCGTGCCGAGTCTTTAAAGTCGGAAATTATACATCGTGCAGGATAATTATTTGTGCTCCTTCTGTTTATACTTTTAGTCATTGTTTATATCCAACAAAGGCTTCACAAATCCTTCGCAAATCCTGCCACCCATTACCCACGCTCCAGCCCCAGGCAGCGTTTCGCTAATCAATGTGCTCTTAAAGATGAACCCTCAGGGCTGCAACATTGGCAAGCGTTACAGAGGCAACCACAAAGCAAACCACCGGGATCGGAAGGGAACGACAAAAGGGTGGACTGCGCTTGTTTGGCAACCAAATCTCATGCCGGTCTCGACGCGAGCAGGATGGATCATACCAATGTTGCACGGATGTGCTCCTTTGCAACCTCAGAGTTGTCGAAAAGCATAAGCCTTCATAAATAAGTAATGCACGACGAAGGCGCCGTCGACGACGACGACGACGTCGAGGTTCAGTACCAGGACGTGCCTGACGGTGTGTGCAATGATGGCGCTGGCGGAGGCTTTGAAAAATCGATATCATCATCAACATTCAGTAAACTCCGACGCTGGAGTTACTTCTTTCCAAAAAGTTATAATTTATAATTTCCAAACCATTTATCATTATTTTCAATGTTTTGTATTAGTACTGAATGCGAGTAGATATTTAACACTAACAGACAAATCTGGTGTCAATTGACACTTTTGTAACTTTCAGCTTCGATAACTCGAAAACGGTTAGAGATATCGACAAACGGGTTCCACCCAAAGTCCTATATTTTTGCAAAAAAAATCCAAAATATAAAATATAAAAAACCTACTCCCTACCCCTCCCTCACCCGCTTGCTCCCCAGCCCCCATCAAGTAAAAATCCGTCGACTTTAAATTTTTAAAACCCTAAAAACTATACGTACATAATTTTGGAATTTGTTTTTATTTGAGGAGTGCCGTGGAGCAAACGGAAATGGGTAGGGACACAAACTCAACGGATTATAAAACTAGAATAATTAGCGCGCAACCGATGCAAATTTCAGCTCAATCGGTCAACAAATGCCAAAAATAGCCTTCTAGGTGTCAATTGACACCTCGATTTGCACGAAAGGAGTATTCGGTCCATTTGACCGTTAGTGTTAAAGAACAATATTCAATAAAATCACGTGAATTGTATACCAGATGTCTATTTTCATATGTATGCGTTTTCATTATGTTGTGTGTGCTATAGCCTTGGAAAAACATACTTTCCTTTTCATCGTTGGGTGGATTAAAATAATTTTCAATTTCCTCCCGGCGATTTGGTGCGTCCATCGTTCCGCCGTTCCTGCGCGTTTGGGTGTTTGGCCTCCGCTAACCACCGGAACGAACGAGCAGGGTGGAGGTGTAGCAAATGTGATTTTTGCCCTGGGCCATAACCACCCTCTCCGTCACACCCTCTCAGCACCGGTGGTAAGGAAATTGTGCGTTTCCCGTTCTAATTTGCCACGATTGACGCGGCACACGTTCCATGCCCGGCGGTCGCGCGGTCGAGTGCCAGCGATCGAACCCCTGTAGCGTTTTTATTACAGAAAAAACACAACTCGGAGCTAGAAGTGGTCGACACAACAAGTGTGTCTGTGTGAGGTTCGTGTTCTCCGCTTCCCTTGCTTCAGCTAGGTATTTTAGGACCCCATAAGTAAATGAGGTGCTACCGAAGAAGGAAACCGGACTCGAAACATACACAAAAATACATAAGTTGAACAGTGTTCTGCAAATTACAACAAGAAAACTTTACATACGCCTTCACAACACCAAGCGTTATGATGTTTCACTTTAGAACGGTTGTAGTGGTTTGCTTCATGCTCTCTGGCGGGTGTCGGTGTTCGTTGGTTTCCATTCGTATCACTTTTATTACTATGACTTGCCTCCAATTGCCCAATAGTGCTAGGAGAGATCGGTCCAGCCGACTTCATTCCGTACGCAAACACCAATCGAGAGCAACAATGGAAAGGGAGTGGAGCGAGCCGGGAGGAACACAACCTATTCACAATTCCCTCGGTCCGCATCTCGGCGCATCGCATCGCACAGGGCCGCAAAGAAAGGAAGGCGAAAAACTTACCCATTATTACCTTCGGGGAATTGAGCAGGACTCGAGGACTTTTTTGGCCTGGGCCCGAGGTTACTGTTCCGTTTCGTTCCCCCAAAGGGCCCATTCAATGCATAATATAACACAACAATGGAGGCTTGTTGATAAAACATTTTCAAATGTGCTCCCGCTTATCATAAACGTATGGCGTGTGCGGCCGATCAAACATCACCTTCTCCGAGTCCTCCGCATGTAGATTCAGTCGTCCGGGCAGCCAACAATGGCGGTGTGACAGGGAGGGTTTGCATTTTTCGACATGGCCTTCCATGGTGGTACCGGTACGGTTCCGGAGATCCGTTGCTGCCACCTCGCTGAGTGTGTTTCGTCATTTGGCTGGTGACGCGACAGCCTCGCGTTACGACATCTTAATTCTCCCGTGGCCCTACCCGACCGGCCGACACGTGAACGACACGTGACCCACTCCAGGTTTCACCCACGCCTTCCTGCCCCCACCGATCCCAGCGGAAGCGCAGTGTAAAGATATTTTGTTTCAATTGATATTTATGATTGTCGGTAGACACAGCTTGCTTCTTGCTTAGTTTCGCCTCAAAGCAAATTTAATGCTACGGGAAGAGACGGGGGTACAGTGTAAACGGGTCCAAAGGGAGAGTGAGAGCCCCGGTTTACCGGCCGACTGTCGATCGCTTCCTTCCCGGTTGTAATTGATCACAAACAAAATCAATTACGGTAATGAGAAACAAACCGAAATTGCACTTTACATGACACCGCCTCGGCTTTCCAGTGTTCGCACTTGAGGGTAGCTCGCGTTTGTGGTCGTCGTTTGCCGTCGATTGCACAAATTTAACGGTTATAATGTCGCACCGCCGGTACCGACCGTGTGGTGGAAATTGTTTTATAGTTGTTTTTATTTCTTTTTTGTTCGGGACGCTGGTAGGGAAAAGTTGGGGTTTGCGCTGCCACATAGCTTTTCGTTAAGGCAATTGAGTCGTAGAATCAAGGTTCTGGATGGTGAGTTTCATGTGTAGGGTTGTTTCACGAGCGTAGCAAAGAGAAGTTATATCTAAGCTGCCCAGTTGTTGGTATTAGGAGATTCTTTCCAATTTGCAAGCATGTTTCATAGCAAAGTAAAAAAGACAGCCCATTTGCAATCAAACACATCTTTTCATCATCATCGGGAGAGCTGGGAAGACTTAATAAATTTCAAATCCTCTGGAATGTCGCAGAGGAGTAGATAATCGTGTTGTCATAATTTCATGTATTTAAAAAATTAACAAAGTTGTTTTCACAATGCAACGCTTTACACAAAATTTGCACATACTATTCAATCAGTCTAAGCAATGAAAGCTCTATAGTGTTCTATGGGTGTCAAATTACCCCTGAAATGTCAATAAGTATTGGCCAATTGAAAAAAAATAAAACAAATCAATTTACCTCTGGAATAAAAGGCGTTGGATAGGCTATTTGAGTTGAATATCTTACTTCTTTCCAAAAAGTTATAATATATAATTTCCAAACCATTTATCATTATTTTCATTGTTTTGTATTAGTACTGAATGCGAGTAGATATTTAACACTAACAGACAAATCTGGTATCAAATGGACATTTCTCATCCACATCCACCACCATGTTTCGCGCCCTCGAACCAACGTTGGCAGGATCATTTGAATAAATCTATTCTATTGGTCCGATCCGTTTGACTGGCGGCTCGTGCGCGGAGTATCTCCGGCCATTCTCCGGCCGGAAACTAATCGAAACAGGTCGAAACAACATCATCCATCCGGTTGTACCTGTGCTAGTGGTGGTGGTGGTGGTGGTGGTGGTGGTGGTGGTGGTGGTGGTGGTGGTGGTGGTGGTGGTGGTGGTGGTGGTGGTGGTGGTGGTGGTGGTGGTGGTGGTGAAGCGGCCCTTCGAAAGCGCTTTTAGCATACCGGAAGCACTGTGCCGCTCTGACAAGCAAATCAACGTGGAGCGGGGGTTCGTTCGGCTGGAGTGCGTCTGCGCGAACCCCAACCATTCTCGGGTGACTCCCCTCCAAAACGAAGTTCGCTCCCCACAGTATCACGCGTATATTGTGTTTCTGGTATTGTTCATCTCCTCGTTTGGGGCCGGATTCCCATTCGGTACGCTTTCGACTACGGCCATTTTTTGTGCTCCTTCTGTTTATACTTTTAGTCATTGTTTATATCCAACAAAGGCTTCACAAATCCTTCGCAAATCCTGCCACCCATTACCCACGCCCCAGCCCCAGGCAGCGTTTCGCTAATCAATGTGCTCTTAAAGATGAACCCTCAGGGCTGCAACATTGGCAAGCGTTACAGAGGCAACCACAAAGCAAACCACCGGGATCGGAAGGGAACGACAAAAGGGTGGACTGCGCTTGTTTGGCAACCAAATCTCATGCCGGTCTCGACGCGAGCAGGATGGATCATACCAATGTTGCACGGATGTGCTCCTTTGCAACCTCAGAGTTGTCGAAAAGCATAAGCCTTCATAAATAAGTAATGCACGACGAAGGCGCCGTCGACGACGACGACGACGTCGAGGTTCAGTACCAGGACGTGCCTGACGGTGTGTGCAATGATGGCGCTGGCGGAGGCTTTGAAAAATCGATATCATCATCAACATTCAGTAAACTCCGACGCTGGAGAGATGAAACAAATTAAGTGGCGTCGCCAGGCCTCTTCCCGGAGGCTGAAGCAGCAGCAGCGGCAGCGACAACAGTAGGCGGAAAGTTTCTTGTCCTTCCTAAAGAGTTTTTGGAGAATCGCAGAATCCATCAGGCCGGATGCCCGGCTGATTGCTTTGGAAAAGTTTGATGAAGGGACAATGATGATTTATCATTGGGAATTTAAAAGTTGCGGCCCAAATCGGTTGAAACCGAACGGGATGTTACATGTTGCGTGCATATAAACACCATGGAGATGGGAGGGTTTTGTCGACATAGTTAGCCATAATGATTAAAATGGTTTGCGGTTCCATCGGTTATCGGTCCGGGGAAACGATTGCATGGGCTCGGAGATCGCTCTCGTCGGAAGACTTTTCAGTTCCACACAGTCCCAGGCCAGAGGACCATTCACGGTGCGCGTGTTTTGTTCGATCCTTGTTGTGTGCGTAAATAAATCGATATTGCGCTTCGTGGGGCTTTTCATGCATGGAAAAGAACCTCCATTATGGTGGGACATTTCTCATCCACATCCACCACCATGTTTCGCGCCCTCGAACCAACGTTGGCAGGATCATTTGAATAAATCTATTCTATTGGTCCGATCCGTTTGACTGGCGGCTCGTGCGCGGAGTATCTCCGGCCATTCTCCGGCCGGAAACTAATCGAAACAGGTCGAAACAACATCATCCATCCGGTTGTACCTGTGCTAGTGGTGGTGGTGGTGGTGGTGGTGGTGGTGGGTGGACTGCGCTTGTTTGGCAACCAAATCTCATGCCGGTCTCGACGCGAGCAGGATGGATCATACCAATGTTGCACGGATGTGCTCCTTTGCAACCTCAGAGTTGTCGAAAAGCATAAGCCTTCATAAATAAGTAATGCACGACGAAGGCACCGTCGACGACGACGACGACGTCGAGGTTCAGTACCAGGACGTGCCTGTCGGTGTGTGCAATGATGGCGCTGGCGGAGGCTTTGAAAAATCGATATCATCATCAACATTCAGTAAACTCCGACGCTGGAGATACCTTCATGCAAGCGCGTGAATAAAAACGAGAAAGACTTACGCAGGTTGCGGGTACGAAAAGCGAAACAACGCTCAATTGCGATATCAGGGTAAAAGACACATTACACGAGGAACAAAAAATCGAGCCACCAGTCAAAACAACAAAAGCGGTAGAACCTGCTCGCAGAATGTTTTTTTTTCCTTCGCTTTCCTGCATGGACAGTAAACAGGGGATTATGCACTCCGGGGAGAACTCAATTGCTTTTATAGGTACCGATATAATGATTACTTTTTTAAATTTCAACAGTTTTCATTGTATAATTTTGAAAATTCGCAAAATATTCTTTACCTGATAACCCTTCTCTTCATCTAAGATGGTTTTGATCAGAAGCTACTCTGCTCCCAAGCTCTGAATTAAACATGTCATACCTATGGTAACAGATAATATAGGAAAGATTGCATGAAAACCCATCTCGCAGTCCAATTAATGATTAAAAAACTTACTAAAAGATAATTAAATTTGAACACTGCTACTACTACTACTGCTGTTTATAATATGTACTAAAACTTGTCTATAACAAATTAGAGTATAGTATTACTATTACTATTTCTTCTATTACTGCTATTTATAGTGCAACCTTCTTCTTATAGTCTTAAGCATAACAATCATTGTGGTTGTAACTACACTATAACCGGTTGTCCATTTCTTGTCAGGACGGTTCAAATGAGATATTAGTATCGGCAATGTCGAGACGAGCATGACTTTTATTGCTATCCACAGATCATAAAATAACATGATTCTCATTTCGAATCTTGAAAAATTGATCGTACACCTTGGAAAATAGAAACATGATCATGTAAACCAAAAGTAGTTTCAACAGCTTCAAATGGTCTTATATGAACAGGAAACAGCTTAAAAAACAGATCCCTATCACTTCCATGCAAGATATGGATCATAGAACATACTAGATTTCCATAATTCGGCTCACCCTACAAACTCTTCCTGTGTGAATTCTATTAGCCAGGTCAAAGTGTTTCTTCTCTGATCACTGATGCAAGATAAATTTCAGTAACTTAACGGCGCAACACAACAGCAGCGGCCGACGGTTTGTCTTTCGAACATGCGGTAGAATGAGAATAGTATCTGAAATCCTATCTTATTGCTTTTTTAATAGTATAAATTACAATTGACACCTAGAATGTTTTTTGTTGGCAGTTATGGTCTGATTCAGTTGATATATTCACTGTAAAAGTTTAAAATTGGTTGATACTTCGTATAACAAGAGAGGATGCAAAACGAAATGAAGAAATGTAGTCTGGTGTGTTGCACATTGGAAAACTTCAGCCCTAAAATTTATGTCATTATTACACAATAATAAATGATCCAGTACGCTATTCTGATTTTTTTACGATTTTTGCAAAAACTAGTATTGACTTTGTTGGAGTTTTTAAATCATCTAGGTGTCAATTGAACCAAACATATATGCTAGGAATATTCAATTTTCCTCAGCATGTAAAATACGCATTGTAGAAATGGCATTGCAGAATTAAATACAATGAGATTTAATAGTGTATCTAAGGAAATTTTCTTTACAAAAATGATGAACAATGATTACTTTTTTAAATTTCAACAGTTTTCATTGTATAATTTTGAAAATTCGCAAAATATTCTTTACCTGATAACCCTTCTCGTCATCTAAGATGGTTTTGATCAGAAGCTACTCTGCTCCCCGCAGGTTCGCCTGCTTGCGCTCGTTTGTTGTTTCGTTCATTCGGCCATTCCGTTCAATGGGATCATTCCGTTTTCGATTCTCAGTTTCTATCTGTTTTGTTTCCTTTTTTCCCTCAATATGCTCGGCGAAACAAAACGAAAGCACAGACGAACACGAAATGATAAAAACGCACCGTGGTATAAAATAAATTGAAACAGAACCGAAATGATGCTCCCTACAAACAGCAAGAAAAAACAAACAAAGAAAAAACACGGGCGCGAAAAAAATGCGTTCGCCCGCATCGGGATCCGGCAGGCGTGGAAACATTGTCCACGGTGGCGACAAATGAATGAGTGAAGAAAAAAGGGACCTTGGCGAGCGACCGGCAGACTTCGCTTCTAGGAAAGAAATTTATTTTTCAGGGCGGAAGAAACATCCATTTAATGAAAATATCATGACGCCCGATTTGGATAGTCTTGGTGATGAAAACCGTACCGTGGGATGAGGAATCCTTGTTTTGTTTGGTTTTGATGGTTTTTTCTCCATTTTTTTGGTTTCATTTCATGTTGGTGCTAATTGTTGGAAGCTGTGGAGTTGTTAATACAATTTATTGTGTTCATTGAGTTGCTTATGCCATTCAAGAGGAACAGATGGAACGTATAATTAGGCATAAATATACTTAATTTATCATTAATAAACCAGCTTTGCTGCTGACCATACACGGTTTGTCTTTCGAACATGCGGTAGAATGAGAATAGTATCTGAAATCCTATCTTATTGCTTTTTTAATAGTATAAATTACAATTGACACCTAGAATGTTTTTTGTTGGCAGTTATGGTCTGATTCAGTTGATATATTCACTGTAAAAGTTTAAAATTGGTTGATACTTCGTATAACAAGAGAGGATGCAAAACGAAATGAAGAAATGTAGTCTGGTGTGTTGCACATTGGAAAACTTCAGCCCTAAAATTTATGTCATTATTACACAATAATAAATGATCCAGTACGCTATTCTGATTTTTT
>KZ067684.1:113252-138068 GCA_002091845.1 Anopheles cracens | reverse complement strand
TTTTATGAAGCGTATAAGCGAAACAAGCAAACAAAACAAACAAACCAAAAACCGGCAAAAACGGTGAACTGAAGAAGGAAACAAAAAAAACACTAAAGTGAACGTAAACAAACCACACAAAACGCGACAAGCGGCGACAAGAGGTGAGTAGTTGTTAGTTTTGTAGTAAAAAAGCGGCATCAGCCGCAACAAAAACAAACACGTTACAAAACTTTTCGGCTCCTAACTCTTTGTTTAAAAATCGCAACGGCAAATATGAATTAATCGTTTTATACATTTTTTTAAACCTTTTTTGTTGTTGTTCACAAAGAGATCTTGAAAACAGACACACACAGAAAGAAGAAATTGCTATTGACAAGTTTGCTTCAGCAGTCGTTCAAACCAAAATTGAAAACTTTTCTCAAGAGAGAAAGAGAGATATGAGATAATTAGAAGAAACAACAGCATAGCTTCGAAAGAGAAATAAACCTGACACATCACACAAACAGCATCATAAGGAACTCCAACTGGAACAACTCAACTGTGTCGCAGTGACTTCAAACGACCAGAAAAACTGAAACTTAAATGCTAAAGCAGTAGAAGATAAAATTCCCCAAACCGAGCAACCGTTGCCAACGCCGAAAGTCCGAAGCCCTTCTGCGCGCCTTTACACGGAAGTGAAACTCCGCAACATTACCAACACACTGAAAATGTCCGGAGAGTCCACCCCGGAACCACCGTCAAAACAGAGGAAAAAATCGCACCCTCCGAGTGCCAGTGGCAACGACAGTGAAGTACCCCCATCCGCGGAACTGGTAGCGTTCGAGAAGCTACGCTACGTTCTCGGCCGGCATTACTTCGCCGTGTGCGAGCGGCTAGCGCTCGCCGAATATGTGCCCCGGTGCACCCGGAACGTGACCGACTGTGCCGCCCGGCACGTCAGCAAACGCTGTCCGCGCGCACCCTGCATCGCTCCTATGCGGCTGACCACCACCCACGACCAGCTGCTGGAGCAGCGTCCGGATCAATTCGTGCTGTTCCTGAACCAAGCCCTCATGCGCCGGGAGTTCATCGGTGTTGAGCTGTTCGTGGCCGGCCTACAGCTCATGCTCACCGTGAACAGGCCGTCGGCCGAGCTGGGCGTGGATTTTCACGTCCGGGACATTGTGCTCGGTACGGGCGAGGTGCTGGAGCGGTGTCTCGAACACTTTCCGCCCTGCCGGTGGGATTTGCGGCCGGCCTACCAGCTTATCGTGCGCGGTCGGCTCGATGCATCGTGCTTTGAGAAGTGCGACCAGAGCGAGGGCCTCTTCCGTAACGTGCTGCATCTGCTCGAGCATTGCATCGAAACAGAGGAGCAGGAGGCGAAACCGAACCGATCCGTGCCCGGGCAGCGAACGAACCGTGGCCGAAGGAAACCGCCGAACGAGGAGATGTTCTTTTCGAACTACAACTCGTGGATGACGCTGAACCGATTGTGCTACGATTTCGACCAGTTGCCGCGAGAGGAACGCTTCCAGCGGTTGTTTGCGGTGCTTCATATACTGGTCAAACTGTTGGAGATGGACTTTGCCATGTGGATTTTACGGTAAGCCGATGCTAGGAGGTCGCGTGTGCCTGGGTGCCTACTGAACGCGTTATTCTATTTTAGCAATCCAACGAAAACACATCAAAATCTCTGCAACCCATTACGCTGTCCGCTGGTGGCGCAGCTCGTATGGAATGGCGACCATGGAAGTGTCAACCTGTTCATTAAGAAGCTCTTCCAAACGTTCATCAATATGAATGCCTTGCAGTATCCGGAGGAAGACATAGCTGTTGTTTCGGTAGTTGTTATGAGCATGTTTTATTTTGTTTATGAAATGTGTTAACAAATATCTTACATCCCTTCAGCGTTTGGTTAACATCGTTACGGTGGCGGTGAACCTAAGCGAGATCCAGCTGAGCGATGGATTGATTCCGTACCCGAGCGTAAAGGACAACAGCCAGCACTACGCTCGCCAGCTGTGGAAAACGCTCGAATCGTCCAGATACTTCTCGGTCGGCCTTTGTCTCCGAACAATTCGCACCCTTCGATCATCCTTCCTGAAGCTGCGTCTCTCGGAGCTGTTGATTCAGAAGCTAAACCGGCGCGCCAACCTGGGCAACGTGCGTGGTTTCTTTTACCAGCTGCTGGAGCGTTTCTGGCTAGATTACGACGAGGAAACCCCCGTTGCCGATGACGAACGGCCCAGCTCTCTATATCCCGTTCTAAACGTCCATCGAACCCGTGCCAAAGCCAGTGACATATGCCAGCAACAGTACGTCGACCTGTTGCTCGTTGCGCTCCGAGCCTACTGTGATATGTACCAGCTTCCTGCTTACTTCCGCGAAATTATGGTACAACCTGCCGATGGGTCGTCTACGTCGAACCAAACGCCAACCCGTAGCCCGGAACGTATCGTGCTGCAACCGGACGCGCCCGACGAACGCATGATCTTCCAGGGTGTGGCCGTTGAGCTTTTTCACCACTGGATCACCTACCTCTCGGAGGTGGACCCGACGCTAGCGATCGGCTAACGTGTATGATACGAGAGTTGCGGAATTCGTTTTTTATAGGTTTATTTTATTACCGTCTTCATTATTTATGCACTAGTTTTAGCTTAACGATACGAATATGTTGCTGAGGCGGCATGTTGACTCAATAAAGCATCCGTTCAAGCGGGCAGCAGATCGATTGTGTTGATTTCCTCGTCGGAGTCGTCGTCGAACGTTAGATTCTTACGAACGCCGGTCCGAGGACGCTCCTGCGGTGGACCAAGCGGGTCGGCGTAACCGTAGCCCGTGTGTGGGGTAAAGTTGTTGCTGTAATCGGGCGACACGTCCGCACTCTTGGACGGCAGCCCGGCCGACGAATGGCCGGAGCCTGTGCCGCTGCCAGCGGGTTGGTAACCATCGTGGCCGGCGGAGCGTACGCTGTAATCACCGCTTGACTTGCGCGAGCCTAACAGTCGGAGAGGTGGAAAAGATTATTGTTATTATCAATAATTTCTCGTGAATCTCGTGAGTCTGTCCCCCAATTCTTCATCTTGACAAGCTAGATTTGACTATTGAAAGTATCCGCGGTATGGTATCGTATGGCGATGTCGAAGAAAAGATACAAACTATGTAAAAACAACAACTTACTTCCGGAATTCGGTGCTCGGTTCGTCCCGATGCGCTGCCGTACTTCGCGCTGCTTCTCGAGCTTCTGCAGCTCCGCACTGTACCGTTCGTACAGCTCCCCGTTACCCTGCGACTGGGCCAGATGCATCAACGCCCGCAGACAATCCGTGTTCTCCGGGTAGATCTCATGTATCATCCGAAACAGCGCCATCGATCGCTGCTGATTGCCGATCCGCCGGTAGCAGCCCGCAATGCGCAGCAGATAGTACGGATCGAGCGGATTGCGCAGTACGGCCTTCTCGTAGAACCCGATCGCCTTCTCCACCACCTGCAGCTCGATGTAGTGCGAACAGAGCCAGTTCACGACAGTCGCCTCGATCGGATAGATACGGTACGATTCGTGGTGGTAGTGGTACGCCTGCTGCCGCTCCCCGTCCGCCTCGTACAGCTCGCCGATCTTCTGTATGATCCGGTTGTCCTGCTGCACCAGGCTGAGCAGCTGCAGGTAGTACTCCAGCGCGGTACCAACATCTCCGAGCAGGTCGTACAGGCAGGCGATCTGGTACAGCACCTCCGGGTGCTGCTCGTGCCCGAGGCTCGAGATGATCTTGCGAAAGTACAGCAGCGCGCTGTTGTGGTCGTTGAGCTTCTTGAAGATCAGCCCCATGTTGTACAGTGCCTCGAACGAGGTGGAGTCGATATCGAGCGCGCTCGTGAACATCAGCTTCGCCGACTCGTAGTCCGCTTTCATGAAGAAGCACACGCCGCTGTTGATGAAAGCGGCCGGGCAGTAGCTGTCGATCTTTTTGGCCGTCTCTGCGTAGCTCTCCGCCGCCGCCACATCCTTTTTCTGTTAGCGCGGGAGGAAACAAAACAAAATAACCGGCGTTCCACTTTCACAACCAACCATGAACTCACCAGTATGTAGATGAAGCTCAAGTTAATGGCCGCATTGATGGCAATGTTCGATTCCTTCTTCTCGAAGTACTTGAGCGTATCGATTGCCTGCTGAAAATCGTCCTGCTTCAGGTAAATGACGGCCTTCTTCAGCTCCAGATCGGTGGCCAATGACGAAAAGTACGAGTTCTTGATCGTTTCAACGCACCAGCTGTACCCGTCGTTGAAGTAATCATCGATTATCGTCGAGATCAAGTTGGCCGAGATGAGAATGTTTTTCTCCGCTAGGTGGCGTAATTTGCGATCGTATCCGTGCAGCTCGTCCGATTTGATCATTTCGTTAATATACTCGTACGAAGGATTGGACTAGAAGAGGAAATATTTCGGTTAAGGGTTTTATCCCAAGAACTTAATCCTTTTCCACCAACTGCATCTTACATTCGCTTGAAACACCTTCTCCTCCTCGTTGTAATCGATCTGTATATCCAGCAGCAGTTGAAACGCATGCTTGATCTTCTCCACGTCGCCCAGCGCGTAATAGCACAGGATCAAATGCAGCCCTGTCTTCAGGTCTCCCTTTTCCGACATGATAAACTCGAAGCTGGTCGCCGCGTCCGAGTACTGGCCCATTTTGATGAACAAAATGCCAATGTTGTGCGTAATTTTGAGGCGCAGCTCCTTCTGGTTGCCCGGCACCTGGTCCAGCGCCATCCGGTACATCTTGATGGCCTTCGTGTACAGCCCGAGCTGGAAGTAGATGTTGCCCATGTTGATCTTGAGCCGGTTCACGTTCGGGAACATCTTGTTCTTCGTCATCAGCGTGTACGTGTTGAGCGCCTCGATGTACATCTCGTTCTTGGCGTACACGTTGGCCAGATTGAACAGCACGAAGAACGTCAGATCGAAGTTGTGCGTGTACGTGCCACCGTCCTGGTCGCGCATCCGCAGCAGCGTGCGATCCAGCGAGGACGCTTCCTTCGCCTTCGCCAGCCCCGTCGCCATGTCCGGCTTCGAGCCGGTGCTGGCCACGATCGACTCCTCCAGCAGCGAGTAGATCTTCGTCTCGAGGTTCTTGTACCGCTGCTCCGGCGTTTCCTCCTTCCGGTTTTCCATCACCACGATCTTCTTCGCAGCCTGGTTCAGCGGATCGAACAGCTTCGAGTTGTGCGACGAGTAGCCCACCGGACGGATGGCGGTCGACGGCCGGGCCATGGCGGTGGCCGGTTCTGCCGAGCCGAGTTTGTCACCGTTCCAGAAGAACTTCGGTGTCGTGGCCTTCTTGCCGTAGCTGGACGTACGGACCGCATTCTGGAACGCTTGGTCCTCTTTGGCGTCGTAGTTGAAGAGCTTATTCGTGACCCCACTAAATCCACCGTAAATATCGTCGTCGAAATTGGAGCCCATGCTTGAACGCGAAATGTCCTTCACCAACTAGCTTTTGAATCCTGCTACGGAGAAAATTTGATATTTGTTGATGCTTGGCGCGTTTCCTTGGCAACCATGCTTTTCATGTAGAAGGTTTGCGGAGCGCTTTCAGTTTCTGTTGTTTATGGGGTTTTGCATACATTTAATATATATACTCGATTAAAAATGTAAGAAATACTAAACAAGAGGACTACAAACATTGTTACTAGTTTGTTCAAATTATGTCATGAATAGGTAGATGCAGATTGTGAAAAAAATTGTTGTATCATCTTCAATGAATATCCTATTGAATCTTGGAGTTATTTACATGTTGTACACGGAGCTCTCATGGATTTTACAATATGTCAATCTTTAGTAGAGTGTAATTTTGTAGGTAGTACGGTAAATTTATTCAAATTCGTAATAAACCATATTAATTTAGATGAATTTTAAATTTGACCATTTCTGTCGGTTGGTCAACACTTCGTGTTTTCGAACATGTTCGAATATCTTCGGGTCGCAATAATGAAGGCCGGGATGACCAGCTGATTCATTTGACAGATGTCCCATTTGTGTTTGTTTACGTTCTTCTACTCGCTTTTCATAAAAACGAAGGGGAGGGACTATGGAACTATGGGATGAGCAAATTGATAAAGTTTAAATTTGTTTTCGCTCATCGCCACATCAATTGTCCCACACGAGATTCCTAAAGTATTTCAGTCATAAGGAAAACACTCAAGAAAAAGTAGGAATATGCTGGTCGATTAGTTACGCATTAAAATTCCACACAACCCTGCTTTTAGTTGAACTGTTTAAAAATTAGACGTAGTTTTGGCGATTTGACCGTTGTGCGGACCAAACATCCACTCACTACTTTGAGTGTCTCTCATGCTGCATCTCTTTCTGGCCATATTTTACAACCACGTTTTTAACTGTCGTTCGACAAAATGTATGAAAATATCTTTCTCGCATCTCGTTCTAGCGGAGTTCCGCGCTCATTTCGGGTCGCTCACACACTCACGGTGGAGGCCGGGTAACCAGCTGACAGCTTGGACCGCTCGATTTGACAACGCTGACATTTGCTTTCTGTTGTTTGTTGTTGTTTTCTTATTCTTCTTTTTCTTCAATAACAAAAAAACGATCGAACGGGAAGGTCACGCTGCTCCGCTGCCGGAGTTGCCGTTAACAAAAGTGTATTATAAACAGCCCGCTGCGTGCGAATTATAGTAAATATTGTCACAAAGTTAATTGGGCTTCTGGTTGTCGCATGTTTTCCGTTTTCCCTTCCTCCCTCGCTGGATAAATAACCAGTCGTGCTTGTTAAATTAGTTCATGGTGTGCTGATTTAAGTGAATTGTAAAACACTCGATCGGACTGGTCAAACGGAGCGCAAATCGTGCTCGATTGGGCAGGAAACTGAAAAATCACGCCGCCATTTCGTGAGGGACCAATTTGTGCCGTGCGGCAGTTCTTGTTTTCGTCAGAAGTTGGCCCAAAAGTTCCCGCCTGGCAGCAAATGGCATCTCGCGCATGAAACCGGGTCCTACCACGTGCAGAAGCTCCTAATAACTCAACCAAATCAGAGGACGGAGAAGCTGCTGGCAAATTCCAACACTGGAAACGACGGTGGAGTCCTTGCTCGGTGCTGCTGCTGCTGCTGTGTTCCATCATCCATCGAAATTTCGGTGCTGCTTTCGTTCCATCAGCAAGTGACAGTTGTGTGGCCGTGGTGTCATTCGTGTTGATGGTGGTGGTGGTGGCGGTGGTACTGTGTATGTTTGTATGCGATATTTGCACGGAAGCTGCGACGAAGCAAAAGCAAAATAGACCCACCAGCCCGAAAGGCCAGAACGAGAGAGAAAGAAAATAAGAAAGAAAGGCCAAGCTGTAGGTGTTTGTGTGAGTGGAATGAGAGCAGCACCTCCGCAGCAGCGTAGCCGCTGAGAAGTGTCAAATTATTTAATGTTTTATTTATCTTTCATTTTCCCGTGAATCGCTACGTTAGAGCAAAACCGGGACGGCGTTCGTGTTGTTTGTGTTGGGTGTCGCGTGAAGGCAAAAGTAATTTCCGTGTCCACCGACGAAAGGGCCAGTGCACAGGTGAATTTACCGTCCGGTTTCGGTGTTTGTTGCGTGTGTGCGTGTGTCGCGGGGTGCGCGCGTGCATCGTCTCGGTGTGCGGGGCGGCTCGCGGCCACGAAATTTGACGGCTGTATGTTTATGTAAGTATTTAAGGTCATTTCCGGGCGGCTAGTGCCGGACGCTCTGCGCCAGCCGGTTGTACGTGACGAAAATGATCGTTTTGCGGCGGGTTTGTTGTGCCGGGTGCGCTCGGAAAATGGTGGGAAAATGTCAAAGAATGGACCGTGCGATTTCCGAACCATCTGGCTGAGGGAAAACTCCAGCCGCCACCGGGGCTGCGGTCCGGCACCGGTTTTTGCGTAGGCTTCCACCTTCACGCGCGTTAGGTGACCATCAGCCCTCTCACCCGCAATCCCTCCCAAACCGAACGGGACGAGTGGGCCGGTTTTCTATTCGCGTTTCGGTTCCCTTCTCCGGTGGGAAGCTTTCGTTTCGTTTCATGCTGCTTCAGGCGGTTCTTGGCCGGCGCATATCATCAGGCCCCCGCACGAGAGTAGCGCCCACGCACGTGCGGTCGGCATGCAGACGTGGGTTTTGATGAATTCACCATAAAACCCAACTCATGCTGCTCCACGGTGACGGTTTGTGGGACCCACCGGGCGGACCAAATAGCGGATAAGTCCGAAAGGAATGCTGAAAAGAACACCCAAAAGGAACGCTTCACCCCTCATTCAACTGAAAATTGTTTCCACGCGCACGATAACTTTTTCCTGCTGCTTGCAAAATGCGCTTTGAAGTTGACGCAAATTTTTATATCCAATTCCAACGAACGGTCTCGGTATGTCAAAAAGTTGTCATGCGGGAACTTTTGCATAGTATTTTTTAACTGCGTGAAAAAAGCCCAGAGTGGATTGAAGGGTTCGACCCATCTGCGTCCGGAATTCCAGGAACTATGATTGTAATAACCTATGGCTCTTTGGGGCATGTATTTAAATGGTCTAGGTATTGGAATTTGCTTTTGGTTAAACTATAGAATTCCATTTGAGTTGTGCTTGAAATTTTCAATGTTTAATGATATGTTTTGGGATTCTGTAAATTGTTGTATTCAACATTAAAACGCTATTCCGCGCTGGATGTCCCGGTTTCGTGTCAGCAGTAAAAATGCGCCACTCAAAGTTCGCTTGCTGGGGAGGGCAGGTGGTTTTACAAACGGATTTTATGCCCATTTTCCCGTTTGTCCCCGTCTGTATCGCAGTAACCACAGAATGTTTCCAATTTCGGAGCGTTTATGTTTGATGTTTGCGAAATTGAGATTAAAGTAGGCCAGTCTCATATAGAATATCTTTTTCTCGGTATTTAATTGAATTCTCCAATAAGTCGATTCGTTGTCGGTAGAATACATTTTAGACTTTTGCAGATGGCACACCCCTTTCTTGCTGAATGCTGAAAAGAACACCCAAAAGGAACGCTTCACCCCTCATTCAACTGAAAATTGTTTCCACGCGCACGATAACTTTTTCCTGCTGCTTGCAAAATGCGCTTTGAAGTTGACGCAAATTTTTATATCCAATTCCAACGAACGGTCTCGGTATGTCAAAAAGTTGTCATGCGGGAACTTTTGCATAGTATTTTTTTTTAACTGCGTGAAAAAAGCCCAGAGTGGATTGCCGGCTCGACCCATCTGCGTCCGGAATTCCAGGAACTATGATTGTAATAACCTATGACCCTTTGGGGCAAGTATTTAAATGGTCTAGGTATTGGAATTTGCTTTTAGTCAAACTATAAAATTCCATTTGAGCTGTGCTAGAAATTTTAAATTTTTAATTATATGTTTTGCCGATTGAAAGTTATGACATTGTCAAAAAATCGTAGGTTTCTTTAGGAATAAATTAAAAAATATATATTTCAAAAGTCCTCCAGTAAAAACAATGCTCTAATTACCAGTTCACGATCGTGCATATAGCATTTGCAGAAATGAAAATAACACAATGACTCAGCGTGAGGGTTTGCTTCTGCCATTCAGTATAGCAACAGCATTGCAATATCGTCGACCTGCATCTCTTATCACCGCTGCAACGCTCAATTGGAATTGAAAGCGTTTTTGAAGGCAAAACAGTGTGATCGTTTGGTGTGTGTGTGTTTGTTTACTTTCGAAGACAACGACCGTCGCGCTTTCCTAATCTGGCTCTGATGCTCCATTTGTTTGCAGAGGCCTGGCACTGACCGACTGGCGGCAAGCACGTCGGCGAATTTCCACTCTCGAAGAGAAATTTGCAATCGGCATAACCTTGTTAGCAATGCCCATGTTTCATTTCACCTCAATATGGTAATGTTGTTAAGTTTCCTAGAAAACAGAGCACTGTTTTATTTCCTAAAATAATGAAAAGTGCCTCCCAATCCCCCCCCCCCCTTCCCAGAGCGAGCGAGAGGTGCCACTCCAGGAACTGCTCCGAGAGGCAGAGGATTAACTTGGGTGGGATGAAATTTTTATTACGTACCAAAGTTCCTCTCCAAAAGCTCACACAAAATCCCATTATTCCATTCCGATAAGTTTCGGGCAACGGGATGCGCTACGGAATTTGGGTGCAAGCGAATGAAATCCAAATGCTTTTCGGTTCGTTGGGAGGGGGTTTCTTCGGAAGCTTTCCCCAAAGTTTGAGGTTAATTCGCAAAATTCTGTCCCACCACCGTCCAGGGGTTCTGCCAGCAAAGTCATATTTAATTATTAAATGCTTCTCAACAAAGGCTGCATATCAAGTAGCAGAAGAAGAAAAGAGATGGGCGTCGAGGCAACACGGCCTGTACTACTTCTACTCAGATACTTCTTCTCAGATGTATAAATATATTGAAACAGAACCTTCTAAAACATCAACATTAAGCTAAAATGCCAAGAGAGTGTGGTTTTTTGACAATTTGACAATTTGAAATCGATATCGGAACAATCTGTAAGTTTTCAATGATACTGAGTTCCATACTGACACGATTTTGCACTGCTATTATGCTATTGTAACCCATGTGCAAACATGCACGCACTTATTATTATGCTATAAACGCTAGATAAACGATTGATTTAAATTTTCTTGTTAAATTTAATGGGACACTAGGCAACAATTTTTAATTTCGACAACTCATTGAGCAGAGAAACAAGCGATTAACCAGAGGATTAACTTGGGTGGGATGAAATTTTTATTACGTACCAAAGTTCCTCTCCAAAAGCTCACACAAAATCCCATTATTCCATTCCGATAAGTTTCGGGCAACGGGATGCGCTACGGAATTTGGGTGCAAGCGAATGAAATCCAAATGCTTTTCGGTTCGTTGGGAGGGGGTTTCTTCGGAAGCTTTCCCCAAAGTTTGAGGTTAATTCGTAACATTCTGTCCCACCACCGTCCAGGGGTTCTGCAAGCAAAGTAATATTTAATTATTAAATGCTTCTCAACAAAGGCTTCATATCAAGAAGCAGAAGAAGAAAAGAGATGGGCGTCGAGGCAACACGGCCTGTACTACTTCTTCTCAGATACTTCTTCTCAGATGTATAAATATATTGAAACAGAACCTTCTAAAACATCAACATTAAGATAAAATGCCAAGAGAGTGTGGTTTTTTGACAATTTGACAAATTGGAATCGATGTTGGAACAATCTGTAAGTTTTCAATGATACTGAGTTCCATACTGACACGATTTTACACTGCTATTATGCTATTGTAACCCATGTGCAAACATGCACACGCACTTATTATTATGCTATTATTCAACTAAGCAGCCTTTATGCTGTAATTATTCAGTGTTCAAAGATAAACGATTGATTTAAATTTTCTTGTTAAATTTAATGGGACACTAGACAACAATTATTAATTTTGACAACACATTGAGCCGAGAAACAAGCGATTAACAAGAGAAAAGAAATGTTTACACAGTTGGACAAAACCGTGTTAATAGGGTATATTAATCTCTTCAATGTTAGTTTACAATTTTTGGATCAAACTATCAAAATTACAACACAAACACATACATTAATGCGGCAGAAACCTTAGCCTTATCAATATGATTGTCAGTGTAGATCGTCTAGCAACTCAGTACATCGTTTTGGAGACTGCATCTAATTGGAGTGAATAAAATAAATTCATTCCCCTAAGTAATGAACGGTGCCTTTCTACATCGGAACGCATTCTTCATTCCGTCGTCGATGGGCAGCGTCGAAAGGTACATGCGTCTTCGCACATTAGCCGACATTAATTGCGCTTTCGGTTTTCTTCTCCATTTACCCACCCGTTTCTGCCCCTTCTGGCAGGCCTGGCATGACGGATCAATCCAACCCGCGCGCTTCTTTGCTGCTAAATTCGATAAAAATAGATTAATTTGAGCCGCGAGCTCTCTCTCTCTCTCTCTCTCGCTAGTCGGCATGGCGTTACCGTCTGCCAGCAGACAACCAGCATAAGGTTGTTGCGATCGTAAGGAGATGTTCAGCCGTTCCGTTCTCCACCATCCGCCAAAGTAACAACTCCACCAAAGGTACAGAGGCCTTCGGTACAGGCGGTGCGTGTTCGCGCGTTGTACAAATCGGGTTTGATTTGATGTCTGTTTTATCACAGCTCGTCGAGACGGTATTGTGGCATGGAGCGCACACACACACACACACACACTCGATACAATGTTTACAGTTGGCGCATGGTTCGGAAAACAAACCAGCGAGGGCGGCGATGATGATAACAACAACATTTTAGCGCGAGAAACGGTGTTACGAAAAGCGCGCCGGGCTGGGTGGAAGATTCCATTTTCTCCGTTCGGGTGTGTCGGGTGTTTGCTTTGGAAGGGCGTAGAAGAACGGGCGGATGCAATGATATGGTTGCATTATTTGCACAGTTTGTTTTAGTTCTGAAGCGGGTGTAACAGCTTATTGTTTTCCGTGCCACCATTCTACCTGTGATAAATAACATGGAAGCAGGCTAACACACCGCTGGTTGGTTTCTGGAATTACCAAACGCTGCGTTATGATGCTAGAAATTGCCTAATGCTTGCATATTGTGGTAATGATAATGGATATTTCGCGGATGTTCATAGCGGTTCTCCGAATTTTGTGTCCGATTGTGCCGCGCTACTCGCGGTCCACGCAGCATTCGGGTTGTCATAAGGTTAACGGAGGCGAAATTGAGATAAGTTAACCGTACTTGACCTGATGACGCTCACAATAGTATGTTTCTGTTCCCCAACGAGGGAAGATATGTATTGTATTGTGCAATTTAATGTGCAAGTTGATTAAACATCGTGTTATTTGATCATGTTTTTATGCGTTATTGACCGCCTTGTTCAGGATGATGTCGATGAAATCCATGTTAAGCATTTTTCCAACTGATCGATCCATTGTAATGGCTTTACCGGATTGAAAATATATGTAACATGTAACAGTGCAGTATCGGTGTTAAGAATGATTTTTGTGCGTGTATGGGATTCTATCGAATTTTGGAATGCAATAGCTTTGAAATTCATTTGAGGGTATATTGGTTCATATTCAAACTGCCAAACATGTTTAAAAGCAAAGTATAAAAACTGTAAACAACAACTAAAATATGTTTTACGTCAATGTTACCGACCAAGGGATGCCGACACTCAATGAAGGGTTGCCAATACATTTTACCTGAGACTGTTGTTTGGTGGTTCTTTGTGCGAACTCTGCGAACATACTGTTTCAACACAACATTTGTACCATAGTTGAATTGAAGAGAACCGCAAAGCAAACCAATAAGTAATTTGTATGTGTTGTCCGCTTTGGTAGCGGTAAAGATTTGGCAATTTGTTTGTTTTCCTAATATACATTTCAATTTCAATTTCAATACATATTGGGATACATATTGGGGGTATATTTCAATATGTATTAAACATCTAAAGCTAAAGCTAGCAGAAATTTGCTTTTTTATGCTCCAAAATGTTTCGTATCAGCGCATCCCAATATGTTGTGATACAAGCTATGTATATTCGTAAAATCGTTATTATGTGATGCTTCAACTAGAGAACCTAATCACATCTAATTAGGCCGGGTAGTATAAAGTGTGTTGAGTAAAGCAGTTGTAGATAAAAATATTGATTATTAAAAAAATCATCAAACATTATTTCAACCTCAAAATAAGCTTCCAAGAAGGAATCTACTTGGGTGAGCGTATCAGTTTTCGGTAACTTAGAACCAGCAATCCGATACTTTTAATATGTTGGACTTTGTGTGCTACACATGATTTTTTAACATTTTTGTTGATCCTGTTCTCAGCAGAGAAGGGTCGCAGTTATCGATATTTATACGATCCAAGCTTGGCATGTATCAGTTTTCGGTAGATTTTCAAAATCAGAAACAAATATTTTTCATATAAATTATCTTAATATATAATTTTCGACACCTGACGGATGGAAAGTATTCTCTCTCTCTCTCTCTCTCCGTGATTTTCTGTGATTTTCTACACCTTTCGAAAACTGATACACTTACTCTGAACATGTTTTTTTTTTGTGAAACTTTGCATTTAACGTCGAATAAGAACATTTACTTTGAAGAGAGAGAGCTAACATCTAATGGGTTATGTCATACTGACCGTGTGTGACCCACCACTCACTTCACAAACGTGAATCCATTGAAACGTAGTGATGCTCTTCGGCGCCTAGTGAACCGAGTGGGCGTACGCATGCGAATGATTGCGTGGTGCACAAAACCCCCGTACTAGGTTCCCACGTGAGAGGGACGCCAAACAAACGCAACGGAACAACGTTGTTTCCTGCCGAAGTTAATCACCATAAGCTGATTTACATGCAGGCCACTCCACTCCACGTCCCGGCTGCGTGGGGGATTTGGGGCGGCGGGGCCAATTTAGGCATGTGTGTGTGTGTGCTTTTTGAATCGGTTTCCGTGTTGCGCCATCGTCAGCACATCGCGAAACCTTCATTCCGTCCTTAACCTCCGAAAAATTGATGCGATGCGACAGGAAGCCCCATAAACTTGCGCCACTGCGCGAAAGCACTCCACGCCACCGTCGCCCGGATGATTTATGCAGGAAAGAAATTGAAACGTCTCCTACCGCCGGCTTGTTGCGTTGTGAGTGCGGCAGGTGGCTATTTACTCCATCCACCTTCCAGGACATTTCAGTACACGCTCAAGGATCAAGCGGAAGCGATCGATTTGCGAAGCGTCGAGGTTCGGAACTCTTCCAACGGGGTTTGGTGACTCGTTTCACCGGCTTCCGCACTGCGAAACATCCCATACGCCCCACGGTTTCGTCCATCGGACACAGTTTCAAGCCACCGGACAGTAGTTGGTGCTTGTGGATGCATGTGCAAAAACAAAAAAAAACCCAACCTACCCCACGGAAAAGGGGTTCGGGTTCGTAATATTTGATGCCAATATACAGCATATCTCCGACCGGACACGACGGTGCAAAGAAGGAAGCCTTGTGTGAAAGTGTGCCGTGGCGGCCAAACGAAACAATTTCTCGATCGTGATGGTGTTGGAAATCGATTAAATATTTTATTGCACACACAAACACACAGGTTGCCGGGACGAAGGGAGAAGGAGAGAGAGAGAGAGAGAAAGATGAAACCCCTGGAAGAAGGTGGGCACCCGACTTTTTTTTCCTGGTGGACCTTGGGGAGTGCCTTAGCCCACTATCCCACCCACACGGAAAGGATGCGGAAAAAAGCCCCCAAGGGAACACAACACAGCCGGGCGCAACCGGGGTGCCAGAGATATATGTGTGAGCCGCCGCAGTGGTGTGTGAGTCCTTTTAGTTTAGAGGCAGTTGGGGTTTTTTTTCTCTCTTCTGTTCCTTGTCCGTCCATTTTGTGCCCTGGGATGTTGGTGATCCGATCGATTTCAATATATCCCTTTTTGTTCTTCGCTCCGGGTGTTTGTTTTCGGTGTGCTGGTTTAGATTTTCCGTTTAGAGAACTTTCTTGTGACGTGTGCCCTTCCCTTTTCCCGTGCGGGGATACCGAACGGATTGGCTTTTGTCCACCAACTACGACGACGACGGCGACGGTCGTTTGTCGTTTTGTGTCGGTCGCACAGCAATCAATTTATGTACATAATTTTATCGATCCCGGGGTGTGTGCTGCGCCGTGCCGTACCAAGATTTGCCCGCCAACACGGGTGGTAGGCTTCGAGACGCTCTGGTTCCCGGTGCGCTGTCCTTGCGGTGGGTGACATTCTTTCTTGCCTTGGTTTCTTGCCGCTTTTCATATTTCAAACATGGAAACACACCCTAAGCCTGGGCACGGAAAGATGATTGCTTTTGCCGTGATGTGTGTGTGCGGAGAGTTGGCCTGTGGCCTAGTTTGGAAGAGAGGAGGGGAGGCCCACGGTCTCACACGAAGACGGTGCCCCGGTCCCGGATCCACGAAGAAGGCAAGTTGTTTGGTGTTTCGTGTCAAGCTCCCATTTTAAAAGCAGGTCTCTTCGCTCCGTTATGTTTCCTACTGGGGTTCTGTTTAGCTCTCCAAACATAGGCTCGTCGTCCTGCCTGCTGTGTGTGCCACACCGGTTCCCGTGTTCCAGGTGTTGCTCGATTAACAGCTATGCTTTCAGTTCTAATTAACTTTTCCACATTGCACCGCCTGCCTGCCTGCCCCTTGGATGCCTCGTCGTGATGCTAGCGGGAAGAAGGGATCGTGTATGACTCATACGTAAGAGAAGGGTAACCCCACCTGCATTGCAAACTGCAGCCCGGATAGAGGAGAGCCTTAGGGAGCCTAATGTGAGCTGCGGAAGCGGCATATGAACACACCTCCCATGTGGTTTCATGCGGTGTGACGAGAGTTCCGGCCGTTCCTTTGTGAGTACGCTGGTATATCTTGACTGACAGGACGTCGGAAGCGTGTATTTTTTCGTTCGGGGTGATTTTCGATCGATTCACCCCCCTCGGGGGCAGGTTCGAATTCTTTGCGTGTTCACATTCCTGCCTTCGGGTTTTACTGCTGCGTGTGCCTTTTTTTTGGCTACCAATATTTGTGGGATCCGCGTGGGATGCGTATGTCCCACAAATAGTTGCCGATGTCCAGATATTGGGCGCTCGAAGCGTTTTCCAAATATCTAAATTTTACACAAAGTTGGGTTATACTCTTCGTGTTTGTTATGGTACTATACTTATATTTCGATTTAAAATAAAACAATTAACTAAGATAGATTAAGTACTGCTTGGGGTTTAGCAGTAGCGTGCATGAACCACTTTTTTATGTATACAACATCTTCTTCTACTCACTTGCGTTCCTGTGTTCTGATCTATCGGTTCTAGGGACTTTGTCAACATATTGCAATACTATCAACTTCCTTTGGGATGTTTCTTCGACAATCTTGTTCAAATATCTGAAATTGTTACTAATGCCACTTCTCATGTTTTTTACATCAATCACTGAGATATCATGAGATACGAGTTATTGTTTTGTCCTTTATCCCATGATCCCAAAATCTCACGAGACTCTAACAGCAATTTCAATCCAAAATCTAACCCAATTGTCTAGCACGACAAACACACAATGATCCTTACATTACAGGGTTATCTTAGGTTATTATGTCGTGCTACAATATTTTCATGCCTAATAAATCTGGAGATGCGATCAGTGTATATTTTTATATACCACTGCTTTACGTTTGAGTGTTATTGCTAAACGCTCTGTGTTCTACGCAGCACATTTTGTGGCAGTAACCATATTATCTAGCTCAACGTACCTCTCCTTCGTGCACAAAACTGTCGCACTCGCACAAGAAGCTGCGTCGATAACGTCCGATATGTATTGAACATGCGATAGGGAAAGTCCTTCGCCCTGAGTGATTCAAATTCTGTAAAGAATGGTCTTGCGCCGCCCCGCCAGCCTGGGCGCATGAATCATTTATTCCCACTTCCGGCTCCACAAATTTTCTCACTCTCTCTTTCCTTGCTGTGCGTGATATTCATACCCTTCCTCCCGAAAAGAAAACCCGCTGACGGTGTGGTTTTTGAAGTGCTTTCAGTGCCGGCTTCCGGCTTCCTGAGAAGCAGCTTCCCTGCCCCCGGTTGCGGGTGACGCGACGCGTAGTCGGTCGGTTTGTTGGTTTTTCCCCTCCGATTTCTTGGCTGGGGTTGCTGGGGCCTCCGGTGCTCAGGGTCCATTGCCGGATTGCCAAACCGGCATGGAATTACGCCCCCCTCGCCTGCAAGGGGGGTTTGGACATCCCGACCCATCCGGTCGGTGTGGGTGGGGTGAAATGCGTGATGGAAAATCACGAGGAGAGGAAAACCTGAGAAAAGGGAGAATTTTCTGATTTTTTTTGTGTGTATCTCCACAAGGTTCTCCACCAAGGGGACCGGGGCTTGACATAACTTCTCAATTTGTACCTTCGCGGAAGGTCGTCCGAAGGGAAGGTGTGTGTGTGTGTGGGAGGGTTTGGTTTTCCCGTTTTACCCTTTTCCTCCGGATAGGTAGGTGGTTGTGGTGCGCACCGGTGTGTTGGTGTGTTTATTTCATTCTCTATGCCTGTGGTGTGATGCATGCAGTAGGGAGAAAACTGTGACCTACCGGTCAGAGGAAATTCGATAAATTTCACAATTCACCCCTGAAAAAATAGCAAAAAAAAACACACTAGAAAACTGTGACCTACCGGTCAGAGGAAATTCGATAAATTTCACAATTCACCCCTGAAAAAATAGCAAAAAAAAACACACGCACACACGGAACAGGCCACATGGTTGAAGAGCAGCTCGAGTAGCAACACTCCAAACGCCGGCGACCTAAAGCCCTGTCACCTTCCGGAAGGTTTGCTCTGTCCCCCAGCCGTTGGGAATATATAATACTAGCTAGCGGGCGAAGGTTGGCCCGTTGGCATTGGTTTCATCACTTTTGATTATTTTCGGTAGGTGGGTCCTTCTCGGGGCAAAGAGAGAGAGAGAGGTGACGATGGCGGCAAGTTGATGACTGAAGGTGGTGAGCTACCAGTCTTTTTTTGCCGGGGAACTCCATCGACTTCCTTCACAAACGCAAGGGGTGGAAGAAGTTTCGAGAGCTTCTTGCTGCCTTCCCGGGGGTGGTTTTTCTGTGTTTTTTTTCTCTACCCCCTCATACCCAATCGCCCATAGCGCCCTAAACCTGAGAAAAGAGGGGGAAAAAGCGGAATGCAAAAAAACACAATATTTGTGGAAGCAAGAGAAGCCTTTTTCTGCTGGTGCCTATGGCCACCGTTTGCTACCGGTTGTCGTTCGCCGTCACCCTTAAGGGAGAGCAAAATCGGCTTGTGTTTGGGTCGGGCTAGTCGGCCAGGCAACGAACGACCGCTCCAGTCCACTATTCCGTTCCTGTAAGCGGTTTACGATAGTTTTCGGGGTGATTCAAAGGCTTTTTTGGCTTCGACTAATTTTATGCTGCGGGCTGTGTGTTGTGTGGATTTTTTTTCCTTAAATTCTAGCATAATTTTTGCGCGCGTGTGTGTGTGTGAAGCAGGTGATTTTTGTGTGGCAACAGAACGACACAGGAGGCCTCCTCCTGTTGTTTGGGTGGTCTGTTGTGTGCGATTTGACTAATTGTACGGACGCTTTTGTGACTGACCGCTTGATTGGTGGTTGGCTTCCACATTGCCTATTCATTGTGGTTTCGGGTTTATGCACGTTTTTCGAAATGTACACGTGATTCTGGTTCTGGTGGCGTGTTTGTGTTTTGTGCGTGCCGTAAATTAATCTGCTGAAATTGATTAATGAGGCCTAAACCGTTGAAATATGAAACAAGCTGTGCAGTAGACGAAGGTGAAAGAAATTATATTCATCGTGTTTAATTATGGTGTAATTTAAAAATGTTTGTTTCCTACGTGAAAACTGACAATTTCATGCGTGACTTTCTCTCAAGTTATGCTTTATTTGTTTTCTTTTCATTAAAGCCATACATTTTCACGTTTCTTGAATATATAATTTTGATAAGGAATGTGGAAAAAAATATTTCCACAAAACCATAACTACGCAAAAGCAATTCTTGTTTAGGCTGAACCAAAACAAATGAAGAATATGTTAAAAATGACTCGCACACTCAGTAACGCTAGTCGAATACGAATACGCTTGTCGTTACATTAAACTTTGAACGTAATAAATCAAATCATTAATGTCCGCCGTATCACGCTACACTTGCTCAGTATATTAACCTTTTTTATTGTGACTGATAGTGGTAATTCTTATGCTTAGCAACACCCGCGCGAGATTTACGGGGAGCCTTTAGATTTTTACGGCGAACGCCGCTACAACGGATTCGTCCGCATTGATCCTTCTTCCTAACTTCCTTGGGGAGTTGTACTTTACACAATATGCGGCACGCACATTCCACGATTTAGGTGCTGGGTTAGCTCCATCCCGTGCCACGACTTCAAGCTTCCGTCTGGCACACGATAACCCAAAAAAGCGACCATAAAGTTAATGTGTAATGATCGCCAGCGAAACGGAGCCACCGTCTTCGTATTGCTGTGCCTGTGTTTTTGTGGCTGATTGGTGTTTTCTTTTTTTTATATATTTCCACTTGGCCTGCGCGGTCTAGCGTCTAGCAAAACCAAAGTGCAAGATATAAAAAAAGAGCGCGATCTGGTGCCCGCCGGTGAGGGTATTGTGCCCCTCAATGTCCCAACGTCGCAGGATGAAATGGATCTTTTATGGTGCGCCATTTCTTTAGATCCGCTCATAATGCGGGGGAACGGCAGTTTTTGATGGTTGGCTTTTCTCGATCGATCCCTTTCGGCGTGCGCCTAATCCAATCTTCGGCGCTTATCGGCGCAACCGGCCGTCCTTGCGACGAGACCTGTATTTGTTCGCCCTAAATTGCTATACAAATGGCTTCGGGGGCATTGATCCCGAAATTCGTGTGTATGCCGGTTTTCCGTTCTGCTCGCTATCACTGCCTTTTAATCTTTCCAGCCATTGTGTTGCTGCACAACAGCGCACACAGTGTTCGTATCCTTTACGCAAAGGCCTTTCACTATACATCCTTCGGGTACCGGTGTACCGAATCCTTTCGGATCGGTTCGATTTTTCACCTCATCTATCAAATATACTGCCAGAAGCGTTAGACCGGCAGTAAACTATCAGCTTCGGGGTGCTCTTTTCGCGACTGCCGCTGCCGTATTTTTTGTCATTTTGTGAGGTTATGAAACTTGAACAGCTCTAGCCTCAAAATCTGATATTAGAAATAGAATCGGATTTGCCGCTTGAAACAGCCTTCAATTGTCATTATTCTCTAAATTATACCAGGAAGATCTAGAAATTAGACTTTGTTAAGTATATGACTATTACTACGACTTAGGAGCCATCTGCCTTCAAGCGGTTTCCAGCGCGGTCTAGGATTGAAATTTAAATTTACCGTCATAACTATCTGGATCCGTTTAGAATATCAAACTGAGCTAGCAAAATCTCAACTAGGAGGTATAAAGTTACAACATACTAAATAACTTACTGTGCGGATTTCCATTGAACCTTGAGCATTAGCAGCTGCCAAATCATCTATCTCTCGTGAAGCGCTAGCTGACCAGAAGTTGATAGAAGCGCACGGTCGACTAGTAGCTTTACATTGCACCATCAGTGATAATGCATAGCTCGTACAAGTTATGATTTCTGTTGGTGAGAAAGGACTACGTTAACAGGATTAACTGCTCAATCAGCACACAACAAAAAAACTCCCTCAACGGTGGTACCCACGTGAATCGACGATAAGTTTTTGGTTGAGCACTTGACGGTGTTGCAGTGGCTGCACAGAAGGTCACTCAGCTATCTGTGTTGTACGGTTGTACGGCAGGATCGCCTGATACCTGGATGACACCCGGATGTGCATTACAGCATATCCTTCTGGGCTGTTTCCGGCATTTGTTTTACCTCTCCCATCTTCCATATCATCGCTTCACATCGGAAAACAAAGGGTAGTTTCCGTGCCTCTGGAGGAACTCGTTCGAAAATCGGCGAGGTTTTAGCTGCATATTATGCTCCATGTTTTTTCCCTTCACAGCGATAGTGTGTAACCGGTTAGTTGGTGATGTTAGTGATAATTTCATGATCACTAAACCCCTTCTTTCTCGAAGTTTGGTTGGGTATATTTAGTGTCGACGCTATGGCACTATAACGCTTTACATCTTGAAATACACGTGAAGCAAATTCTCAGCTCCATCGCCCATTGTTAGGCACGTTCCGCGCCGCACCGGAAGGAGTACGAGGATGGAGCAATTTGGGGCACGCGTGCGTCGGAAGCCGGTTTCGGGAGCTTACATCTTTATTTTCTTCCGTACCCCGTGCTGTCCCCACGGGCCAAAGCTGGGACGTTATGATCGTTTCAGCTTCCAGCTTTGTTCGCAGCACGTCCCGACGGATGAAGGTCCAAGCCAACGTCTCAATGGAGTGTACGAAGCTGTGCAGAATTCCACCCTGCTCGCACCAGTTTGCTGCTGTTCCGTTCCACCTCGCCGACCCCACTGACGGTGCTGACTTGGTGCTTACCTCTTTTTTTCTCTTTTAGCGCTCGTCCTGCTGCTCGTCCTGTTTTCCAGTGGCACCAGTAGCGTTAGTTTCGTCAAACCGGCGAAACCGGTCAGCGTGCGCTGGTGCCAGAGTGTTCCAGAGTGTTCGTGGAGTGCACCGCCGTAGGCAATGCGATTTTTCGTACCAGTGTCGTTGGGAAAGCAAAACAGAACAGTGTGAAGAAAACCGTATCCGACGCTAATTGACCGTTTGGCTGCCTGGAGCGGCGATGCCCCATGAGCGAGGTTCCTTTCGGGAATTGAGACCCGGAAGTGAAGATCCCGGTAGTGATTCATCCTCCTCTCCCTTGTATGCATTTCAGTATGGAGCTCCGTTCGCAGCATCATCCCTGGTTCGGGATCATCAGGAGGACAACAACGAAGATGTTTTTGTTCGTTGCCGTCATCCTCCCCATTTTGGGTAGAGTAAGTGGTTCGGTTTTTGAGCATATAATAACCGGGAATGAGTTGTAATTAACACGTTCTATGGGTCAATTTGTATTATGGACGCCGGCGCTGGTGACGTGCAGCAAAGCCAACGCTTCCCTCATTTCGGATTTGGGGCAGGGAAATTTGATATCATGGTGCCCGGTAGTGCACGAAAACCTTCAGTTGAAAACTTGTGGTTTTACCGTCTCGTTTTCTTTTTGTCATGTGGTATGATGGCTGACGTTTGATAATTATGTAGGAAAACATTTTCATTAGTAGTGGACTGAGACGCAATTGAATTAAGCAGATTTGCTTAAACCGCCGGATTTAAAACTTAGGACTGAATTGTTGAGTGTAGCCATAAACAATGTATATATCGACGGGTTGAAGAGTTGACATGCATCTTATAAATTATAAGCCATATTTTAAAACAAATTGCATATATTCGGAGCACAAATGCGGACAACAACATTACTTTGATGAAGATGAACATATCAGCAATAAATTTGATTAACTGACAGTGTAAAAGTTATTCCGCATGCAATACTTCAGGTTTTTCCAATGAAAAAAGATAAAATCAATAAAAACAGTAAAAAATACATAAAACTAAATAAAATGCTATAGAATCATATAAGAATTTGTATTTTTCATTTATATAATGGTTTTTATTGTTGCTCTAATCCTGGCCCCACTAAACCAAAGAGGCAGCAATAAACTTTCCCTGTGGGTTGCACTAGTAGTTGAAAGGTCAGTCTGAAAGATCGGTTTAGAATCGCTGATAAAATCAAGGCAAAATCGAAACTGTTTTAAAGTTTATAAAAAAAGTCTATATGACTAGCGGAAGTAATTTAAAAAATCGGTATTTTGCGTAGGCAATCAAATTTTCCTGTGCGATATGAATGCTCTTTTAAAATATTCCTCTTCTGATCATATCACCGGCTCAATAGATCAAGCACTCGGGCAACGCATCGCTCGTGATAAAATCGGATTGCTGTGCTTTGGAACAGCGTTCCTGAAAGACAGCACCGGTCGTTGTGCATCCGGTGCTGGTTCCGTTTCCAACTGCGCATATATCGAATGCATTTCTGGGTGCGTTTTGTGCCGCTGCTTCGCTTGACCGTTTGAACGCTTGGAATCTGATTTGCGTCTGAAACGACGACAAGACAAACGATCCAGTCAAATCATGATCCCACGCCAAACAAGCGTTCCATTTTGTTCGCGTACTTTTTTCCCCTCGTTCTGGCGTGTTGATTGATGGTGTGTGTGTGTGGTGGGTTTTGGGGTCTTTCTGCCGGCGAGGTCGTCAAACTGTCGAGTTCCCGCGGACAGGGAGTGGTTTGCAAATATTGGATTTGGTCTTCATTTTTATCTTTTAGGCAGGATTGCTCGTTGTCCAAAAAGGTATGTGCTTAAAAAATGCATTCTTATTATAGCGACCCTGATAACCACCACCACCGCATGCTATCAAGTGGTTTCGGCTGATGTTTTAATTGGACGGTAGTGTTTACCGCATGAGCCAGCGCGCGCCCGTACCAATCGAAGGAGTCGCGCGTGGGAGCCTTTCAAAAGTGGGTTGATTTGGGTTATTATAATATCGTTAGGTAAGGGCGGTAAGGGCTGTCTCACGCAAACATAAGCGCACAGGATCCGACCTAGAAGCCAATCCCACACGGAGTGTTTCGGGGGCGATGGGCGGCTGCACCGATTGGGTACGTCAGGTCCGGAGTTTGTAGGAGTTTTTTTTCTTCCACCGCAGCTAAAAGAAAAGTTAAGCTCCCTTGCCGCGCAAATGGTTCGTGTGGGTGGCTGGATCGACTCAACGCCTCCCCACCGAACGAAACTGGAGAGGAAGCAAAAAATGAGGGGAAAAAGTCAGCTTACCTTGAAGGTGAAATCGAAGCCTTCATCATCATCTTCGTCAGCTTCGCTGGAGCATCGCCCACATGACACGGAGAGGCGAACATCATTGTTCCATCGCTGTCCTCCTCCTCCTTATGCCACCGCGTCTATTTCCAATCAAACCCCGCGGACAACGTTAATAGAATCCGTTCCCCGGTTCGTTTTTCCAGCTCACCTGAGGGATTGGTGACAGGTTCGAGGGGCTTTTTGGTGTTGTCGATGTGTTGGGTTCAGCGCCCACGCCCGCGCATCATAAACCCCCATCCGGCATCCATTCGCGATCCCACGAAGCACTCCACGAAATGGGGCACCGTTTGCCAGACGGAGAGCGCTCGAGTGGTGGTTGCATGTGTGACGTGATTTTTATTCAAAATGCACACACATACACATCGTTAGGGCAGGAGCGATCGTTAGGGGTGGTAGTCCTGGAATCGCATCGAACGAAATCAGCATTAAATTGGGTGCTAGGGAGGAAGAATCGATGAGCATAATATGCTTATGTCGT
>KZ067684.1:86579-112501 GCA_002091845.1 Anopheles cracens | reverse complement strand
CAATCATACGCCAATCGAGCTTTTCCCGAAAATCCTCCGTGCGATTTTCGCCCCGCTCTCGCACTCTTCTGAATTGCTGCAAACGTTTGGTGAATATTCGCGTCTTTTTTTCTCTGCGACATGTGCTTCTTCGGAAGAAAAATCGGATGCGTGACTTTGTGGTTGCGGGAAATGGCACGTCCTCTCCGGCATCCTGGCTCTCCGCTTCCAGGATCTAATCTGCGGCGCTGAACTTTAATCCTTTACTCAAACAGTACTAGGCTTGTTTGGTTGCTTTCCCTCTCTCCGTCCGGTTTGTTCCGGTTTTCACGCAGCGTGAGAGTGTTAATTGTGTTTTTGGTGCTCTTTAGACTAAAGGTATGATTGCGTGGTGAAAAACAAACAATAGAGCGCTATCCAAATGTCTGAAATACTCTGGGGCATGAGGGGGATAGAAAAAAAAACAACGAAACACAGCGCGAAACAGATGCCACTGCTCTCGCGAGCGTAACGTGGCGTGAAATTGTCGTTAATTAGGTGCTGATTAGCGAGCCATTACTGCGGCTAAATACGTGGCGTGTTCAGGGGAAGACGAAACTCCTTCGACGGTGAAGAAGGAGAAGTTACTGAGCTGATTGAAACGGGCCACTAAGGTGTTGTTTGTTTTCATTGCTAAATGGTGTTGTTTGTTTTTAGTCGAAACATACGAGATGCATACGGCTCATTGTTCAATGGCAGTATAATGGAGCTTTGAACGATTCATGATGCGACACACACGATCAGAAATGCAGTAATAGGTCAAAAGCTGATTTTTGGATGTACTTTTGGTTGTGATCGATCTATTGAACCAATCTTCTATTGTATTAAACACTGTTCTGGTTTTTTCAGCATTTTGTGGGAGATAATTCCTAATGAAAGCATGACGTGTTGGAGCTCACTTCCAGATCGGTCAAATTATGGTATTTGATACTGTCCTATCGATGTGCGATGTTCAGTATGTTTATAATATTATAGCTAGCTATACTAACTTAATATTTTTGTAGATTAAAACGTTATTCTATTATTCTATTATATTGCTGAACTTGTCATTAATTTGCCCTTGACCTCGAAGGCGCCACAAGAAAAGAAAAAGCAAGACAGTTCCTTACGGCATTTTTGTCATCTAGCTCTTGAATTGATTTGGAGAACATAGATTCGTATAGTTGATTTTGTAATTGAATATATATTTATTTTATATATTTTTTAAACTTATTATGTAATAAAAAAAACAATTTATCAATATGTTAATGTGTTGACCAGCTCATTTCCTCCGTTGGAGTTATCTCCTTTCCTTAGAGTTAATGTCAAACAAAAAGACATTAACAAACTAAACTGCAGAACGATTGAAACTGCTTAATTCAAATCTTCAGAACGATGAAGACGCTTCAAGTTAGCCCTTAACAGTATAAACTTTCATGGCAAATTAAGTTATCGTCACATCACCGCGGATAGCATCGTGAAACCAATTCAATTCAATATATCATCGATAACGAAACTTTCAAACTTCACATCTCGACCGTTCCAAACCGTTCCTCCATCCTGTTGATAGCTGTATTCAACATTCCGGCACATTTTTTAAAGACCCGTCCCACCGAAAAATCTGCCGCGCGTTGTTCTTCATCTTTCCTTAAAGTACCCATACACGGTATCGTTAAACAAAACGAAGTCAAAAACGTGCAGCCCGTGAAGAATGCGGGCCACGCAAATACGACAACAACAGACGCTCGCCTCTTTGCGTAGGCGAGCACGTGGAGGCATTTCTTTTCACATTGTTTTTTTCCTTCCATTCCACGCGTTTTTATGCGTTTCCAGCATACTTGGCGTGTGTGTGACGAAAAGTCCGGAGGCGCGAAGGCAACAAATAGCACCGTGCTCTCCAAACGCCCAACTGCATGTAGACAAACTATAAAACGAGAAGAAGTAAACACGGTTGAAAAAAAAACGATCCAACCAAAAAAATACCTCAAAAACGATTTTATGATATCACGTTTCACGAGAGAGTGTTGCTTCGGCGGTCGTCATCTTTCTTTCTGGCCACGGGCGCGCGCGAGCGGGCGATGCTGGTTGTCAACGTGGCTCCCAACGTCCAGCGCGCGCGCTCGCTCGATTCCGTCTCCGAATGGGCTTGTTATGGAGCGCACACGGGGCAACCGGTCGGCACACGAGAAGATCATTATTACCATGACACTCGAATACGGGCGTCTTTATGATGGCGTCTTTATCTGTTCGGAATGGAGCCGTAACGGGACGTGCCGGTGCGCCTTGAGTTGCGGCCGCAGCATCCCATCCCCTCCGAAAAACCAATAATTAACCGAAGATGCCGGCTCCTTCACCTTGCACGAAGTGGGAAGTGGGAAAGCGAGTGTCAACTTCCCCCCCAGCAGGGCCGTAAATCCCGCGTCGGCCGCGGACGCGTTGCTGCGAACGGAGGCGTTGGCGTTGGTGCGATGGCCATAAACTCTTCGGGGACCACTCTCCACGGACTTACGGGAAAAGGATATCGTTGTGGACGCTGGAGCGATTGCTTGATGAAGTGTCCTCTATCATGGCCGCGGAGTGCGAAATATTATGGCCGCCAGGAGGTTGTGGCCAAAGAGGTGGTGACTTTGATTCGGAATAGATTAACAGTCCTTCAGCCCAGGCCGTGGGTTGCGAAGTGTGTGCGGGTGACGGGCTCTCGGGACGAGCGGTGCTAATTTAATGTAGTGGCAGGCATTTATCATAATTATCCGTTCCCATATGGTTTCTGGCTGCCTACCGGCAGCTCGTCCCGTCTTGTCCCGTGAGTGCTCCGATACGGCTGGGTGGAAATTATCGACCGTCCATCACCCGCGGGCTTGACATCATTATTTGCCTTCATTTGCCAGTAATCAGCTAAGCAGATCATCAGAGCTCCACCCCCTGCCCAACACCTTCGCTCAAGGGGGGTGGTTCTTGTGTGTGCCACCGTACGAAGAGTCGATTGATTGGACGTGTGCAGGAAACGTCCTCAAGTTGACGGTAACCCGCGCGATGGTTACTAGTGGAGAAGATTTGATTACCCAGGCACCCGCCGGTACGGAAACGTTTCTGCTGTCGGTGGATTTGATATTTTGTTAGCTGTAAGCTGTTAGCTAGAGAATTCGGTTCGGAAAATGATTCCAAAACGGGTTGAGGCAGTGGGTACAAGTATTTCTAATGGAACGGATTGCTGCTTCAGTTCAGAACTTCGGGTCGGATTGCAGTTAGTTCAGAACAGTTTGTTTTTAAATCTGGATGCTGCATGACTGCGTAAGGATCTATTGCAACCATTGATAAGTTGTGCTTTCTTAGCTTTCATACAGTTGTAAGAAGTTTATTGTTCTCTCCAGGGAGAAAGCTCCAAAATCCCAGACATTAGAATTCCAGAATCTTAACAGACATCAAGTTGCATGTATCTTGGTTACATATCAGCACAACTTAATATGATTCATTACCAAGATTTCGTTTTCATTGTTTCAAGACGGTTATTTCTGTGGCAGTTTTCACGGAAATATTCAAGCAATGCTCATATGACTAATGTTTCTTTTATTCATGTAAATAGTTGACCCAATCGAAATTGGACCAAATACTTGGTGGGCTGGATTAAAGCTTACGTTGCTTTGTTGTGGGAGTTAAAACATGCTGATCTGTGCTATTTTCAATCCTCATGTCGTTCAAATTAGTGGTGGGAAACAGGTTCCGGATCGGAACCTGAGATTAGAATCTCCTAATCCAAATCTGCTTCTAATCCAAATCCAAATCTCGATAGGGATCCGGATATGTTTCGATTTAAGATCATGAACATCCAGACAAGTGATATGTTATTCAATATTAAAGATTGTGATGCCTTTTCCAATCTAGGTGCGCTCCGTATTTGTTTTCTTTAAATTCTAATCCTAGAGGGATCCGGATCGGATTTGGAGAATCTATCTTAAAGCGGATCCTGAGTTTTTCGATTTGATTTCCTAATAGGATCGGATTTTCTTGATAGTTGTTGAAATGAGTTTCATGTTTATTCAAATATTTTTACAGAAATATACGCTTTAGGCGCTATATGCTTTTTATGCTCTTTATTACCGTTTCTAGTCGACAGGATTGTTTGTTTTAAAATGATTAATTTATGGCATTGCTTTCTACCTCTCGTGAACCCTTTTATATTTTATACCCTGGCTCCTTTCTGGTTCTATATTTATTTTTGCTAAAACATAAATAAATATGTAGTTGAAACTTATTTTTTCTCTACGTTTACTCATCTAATTGTCAACGTGTTTTGGTGATCTTAACAGACATCAAGTTGCATGTATCTTGGTTACATATCAGCACAACTTAATATGATTCATTACCAAGATTTCGTTTTCATTGTTTCAAGACGGTTATTTCTGTGGCAGTTTTCACGGAAATATTCAAGCAATGCTCATATGACTAATGTTTCTTTTATTCATGTAAATAGTTGACCCAATCGAAATTGGACCAAATACTTGGTGGGCTGGATTAAAGCTTACGTTGCTTTGTTGTGGGAGTTAAAACATGCTGATCTGTGCTATTTTCAATCCTCATGTCGTTCAAATTAGTGGTGGGAAACAGGTTCCGGATCGGAACCTGAGATTAGAATCTCCTAATCCAAATCTGCTTCTAATCCAAATCCAAATCTCGATAGGGATCCGGATATGTTTCGATTTAAGATCATGAACATCCAGACAAGTGATATGTTATTCAATATTAAAGATTGTGATGCCTTTTCCAATCTAGGTGCGCTCCGTATTTGTTTTCTTTAAATTCTAATCCTAGAGGGATCCGGATCGGATTTGGAGAATCTATCTTAAAGCGGATCCTGAGTTTTTCGATTTGATTTCCTAATAGGATCGGATTTTCTTGATAGTTGTTGAAATGAGTTTCATGTTTATTCAAATATTTTTACAGAAATATACGCTTTAGGCGCTATATGCTTTTTATGCTCTTTATTACCGTTTCTAGTCGACAGGATTGTTTGTTTTAAAATGATTAATTTATGGCATTGCTTTCTACCTCTCGTGAACCCTTTTATATTTTATACCCTGGCTCCTTTCTGGTTCTATATTTATTTTTGCTAAAACATAAATAAATATATAGTTGAAACTTATTTTTTCTCTACGTTTACTCATCTAATTGTCAACGTGTTTTGGTATTATATCTCCTCCCCACCGTTGGTTTTTAATTTGCTTAACATGAACCCATCAACACTGATGAGTTCCTTCCGCTGTCGACGTGGTTGCGTGCCTTGTCAAGTGGCTCGTAGTGATTATTTCAAACTCTACCTCTGGCGATTATTTGCATGCCTCTTCACAAACGCACGCATCGCATTATAGGCCACATCATAGCAGCGGCGGTAGGTTTGGCCCACAGCGCTGGGTGTGGGACCCGTTGGTTTCAGTAATAATAAAATGCTGCATGACATTCGTACGAAATGGGGGAAGAACGACGATCAAACCCGGTGAGAATTGCTGGGAACGTTTCCTTACTCTATTTACAATGGCAAAAATGTGCTGCTCGCTGCTGCCTCTGCCCCCTTTCTAATGCGAAACGTAGACCTACGCCCGTTGCGGAACGTTGTATAATGCTCGTCAAACACAACCCCAACTAAACGCCGTGCACGCAAAGGGAAGGAAAAAGTGTTGGGCCACACTGGTTTCAGTGTGTGTGTGTGTGTGCCAATCAAATCGGCAAACACCATGATGGCCTCGCACAGCCGAGGGGGCAGAACATGGCAGCTGCTGCATCTCTGGTATGCACTTCGTGCTGGCACAGGGTGACACAGGGCGGACGGATCGGATGGAGGCGGTCGCTTGCCCTCCTCATCCTTTGCTCAAACAGCGCTCAATGATGAGTGAAGCACGAAAGTAAATCATGAAGATTGGATTTCATTTATGGGGCCATATTTATTCCCCCCCCCCACGACTCCTCTTCCGCTGCAACTGCTGCACTCAACTGAAATGACAATTCCTTTTTGCTAGTTTTTTTTTGGTATGAGAGTATATGGCGCTGCCTCCATTCCATGTCCTCATGGTCATGGTTTCGCATACAAAAAAAAAGTTGCTAGCGTTCCAAGCGGGGAAAGCATTTTCACACACGTGAACATTCGTATGGAGCACTGTCGAGCATGTTAGTTACGTGTTTTTCTTCCTCTCTGTAAAATGTCAAACATTTATAAATCGCGTATAAATAGCGTCAAAATCCTAGCGAAGAAATCAATCTGATGCGCTGCCGCGCGTTGGTGTACACGCTGCGGAGCTAGTAAAGCACTGTTGGTGCGCCTTCTGTCGTTCCTTGGAGGGATTTGCGCAGGACGTGAAAGTATCGCGTCCCGAGAGGCAGCTCCGTGGGTTTCTGGCTGGAAAAGTCGTTCGTTCGAGTTACGTTCAACAATTTCTAGTTCATTCTTACTGCACGAGATACCCGGCTGCATCGAACGCGGATCGTGCAGCTGCCGGAGGCGAGACTTTAAAGTGCGCTGGAACACTTTTTGCAGTGTTTGGGGACATCTCTAATTGGTTCAAAATGTGAATAAAGTCAACATAAGCTTTACGCTGTGTTTTGTTTCTTGTAATGTGCCTTAACTGAATGTTGCAATGATTTCTTATAGGATTTAATTTGTCGTATCAAATACTAATTAAGACGGACGGCGCAGGTCACACACCGGTATGATTGAGATGCTAACCCGCATGCGAAACTAGTGTTTGTATAACTAAATGTGTTAAGGAGGTGATTGTTTCATTTTGAAAACGTATTTTAACGCTTCATTTTCCATACACAAACTAAGTTAGGCGAGATTGTATGATTTGATTGATTGACTGGGTTTATTTGATAAATTTGTTTGCAATAAAGTACTTTGAAGCAAGCAATTCTTCTTAACAAACTACATAACATAATGAAATGGAATATTAAATGAAGGAATGGTTTCTAAGACTTGCTTGTTTTTTTATAAGTCTATACATTCTTTATATGGATTAGACAATCACGTTTTGAGATCCTCAGAAAGGAAGCTATAAAGTAATGGTTTACAGCAATTGATTATATCAGACAATCTATCTATTCATCAATGTAGCTTATTGGTATTCCCACATATCTCGTTTTTTTATTTTTGGCTAAAAATATGATTGGACTGAATTAAAACATTATTCTTATTATACCTTCGTCCTGGAGATGTTCGCAAGGTAAATAGTGCGAAGAAAATCTTTGGAAATGTCGAAATAGCTAAAAAGATATGTAATTTAGTTTATCGTTTCAAAATATACTTCCAAGACTCATTTCATACCACGTGGAAATAGTTAATCGTATGAGAATTAGTGCAGAATAGTATGAACATGATCATAGTCCTACACTGCCTTTATTGTCAACAACATTTGAAAATGATCTATCCCCTTCGGAAGTGCTCCCGTGACTAGTCGAGTTCCAGCTTGCGGAAGCTTCCAACCGCGCCACCCTCGATGTCATCCAGCATGGCCTGCCGCGAGTACGCCTGAATGCTGCTGCTGGTGGCTTGTTGGGAAGTTACCAACTGGTTGGACACACTTTGTCACATTCCTGCCGTCGCTTGACGTCGGTGTGCTTCGGAGGAGCTTTTTTGTATGTGTGTGTGTTTTTTTATCTACTGTTTGTTCTGTTCGTTCCACATCGTCGGTAAGAAATGCGGGATGTATTCAAACACTAATTTGTCGTATCAAATACTAATTAAGACGGACGGCGCAGGTCACACACCGGTATGATTGAGATGCTAACCCGCATGCGAAACGTGAAAGTATCGCGTCCCGAGAGGCAGCTCCGTGGGTTTCTGGCTGGAAAAGTCGTTCGTTCGAGTTACGTTCAACAATTTCTAGTTCATTCTTACTGCACGAGATACCCGGCTGCATCGAACGCGGATCGTGCAGCTGCCGGAGGCGAGACTTTAAAGTGCGCTGGAACACTTTTTGCAGTGTTTGGGGACATCTCTAATTGGTTCAAAATGTGAATAAAGTCAACATAAGCTTTACGCTGTGTTTTGTTTCTTGTAATGTGCCTTAACTGAATGTTGCAATGATTTCTTATAGGATTAGAAATAACGTGAAGTTTGTGTTTTCAATAACGAAATCATTCTTGTTGTATGATCATTCTGCTGAAATCTTTGCTTTACTTGCCTTTCTAATGTATAAAAACTTTACTAGATTAATTTGTATAATTTGAAAACATTGTTGTTCTACAAGTTGGTTTAAACCGGCTTACGTCACAAATGATATCCCTCTACATTTTCCTTTCTCATCGTATTGAGGCGAAACACGCTACTTTTATTTGTCCTAGTTTTGCTCGGTTGCTTTATTTAAACCTCACATCGTGTCCTTGTATCGTGTCCTTATTTTTCAGTAACGATTTTCTCACTTTTCTCAACTCTACAAATCTGGTCCACAATCGCATAGCGTTGTCCTGATTTTACTGTGTGTGTCAAAATAGTTTCTGTTTTATTCGACATACACTCGCCTTCTTTTTCTTCTCATTTTCTGACCATTTCTGGTCAGTTTGTCTAACCTCGACGACACGAGCCGGTTTACGTGGTCTGCTGTGGTAACGTTTTATTTTACTCAAGTCGCGACCACAGCGTCCACAGCGAGACTGTACGAGGTCAGCCGGCGGAGAAGAGCCGGCGACCACAAGGTTATGATCCTTCCGTTGCTGCAGTTTTAATCACACCGGTGATAGCGAGACAAACGCTGCCGTCGAGAAAACCTGTTCGCGTTTGAAGGTGTCTTTTTTAACGATTTGTACCAGATTTGACGCTTTGCCTGAATGCTGCTGCTGGTGGCTTGTTGGGAAGTTACCAACTGGTTGGACACACTTTGTCACATTCCTGCCGTCGCTTGACGTCGGTGTGCTTCGGAGGAGCTTTTTTGTATGTGTGTGTGTTTTTTTATCTACTGTTTGTTCTGTTCGTTCCACATCGTCGGTAAGAAATGCGGGATGTATTCAAACACTAATTTGTCGTATCAAATACTAATTAAGACGGACGGCGCAGGTCACACACCGGTATGATTGAGATGCTAACCCGCATGCGAACCTAGTGTTTGTATAACTAAATGTGTTACGGAGATGATTGTTTCATTTTGAAAACGTATTTTAACGCCTCATTCTTCATATACATACTAAGTTAGGTGAGATTGTATGTATCGTAGGCTGGTCACTTGATTTGACTGGATGTATTTGATAAATTTGTTTGCAATAAAGTACTTTGAAGCAAGCAATTCTTCTTTACAAACTACATAACATAATGAAATGGAATATAAAAATGAAGGAATGGTTTCTAAGATTTGCCTGTTTTTTTTAGAAGTTTATACGTTCTTTATATGGATTAGACAATCACGTTTTTAGATCCTTAGAAAGGAAGTCATAAAGTAATGGTTTGCAGCAATTGATTATATCAGACATATAGAATCTATCTATTTATCAGTGTAGCCTATTGCTATTCCCACATATCTCTGTTTTTTTTGGCTAAAAATGTGATTGGACTGAATTAACACATTATTCTTATTATACCTTCGTCCTGGAGATGTTTGCAAGGTAAATAGTGCGAAGAAAATCTTTGGAAATGTCGAAATAGCTAGAAAAGATCATGTGTAATTTAGTTTATCGTTTCAAAATATACTTTCTAGACTTATTTCATACCACGTGGAAATAGTTAATCGTATGAGAATTAGTGCAGAATAATATGAACATGATCCTAGTCCTACACTGCCTTTATTGACAACAACATTTGAAAATGATCTATCCCTTCGGATGAGCTCCAGTGACTAGTCGAGTTCCAGCTTGCGGAAGCTTCCAACCGCGCCACCCTCGATGTCATCCAGCATGGCCTGCCGCGAGTACGGCTCACTGTGATCCAGATCGATCGCCATCTCGTCCATCGCCAACAACCGGTCCCGGTAACGCTCGCATTGTTCGCGGAACGCACGGATGTGTTCGCTTTTCGGTCACCGGTGATAGCGAGACAAACGCTGCCGTCGAGAAAACCTGTTCGCGTTTGAAGGTGTCTTTTTTAACGATTTGTACCAGATTTGACGCTTTGCCTGAATGCTGCTGCTGGTGGCTTGTTGGGAAGTTACCAACTGGTTGGACACACTTTGTCACATTCCTGCCGTCGCTTGACGTCGGTGTGCTTCGGAGGAGCTTTTTTGTATGTGTGTGTGTTTTTTTATCTACTGTTTGTTCTGTTCGTTCCACATCGTCGGTAAGAAATGCGGGATGTATTCAAACACTAATTTGTCGTATCAAATACTAATTAAGACGGACGGCGCAGGTCACACACCGGTATGATTGAGATGCTAACCCGCATGCGAACCTAGTGTTTGTATAACTAAATGTGTTACGGAGATGATTGTTTCATTTTGAAAACGTATTTTAACGCCTCATTCTTCATATACATACTAAGTTAGGTGAGATTGTATGTATCGTAGGCTGGTCACTTGATTTGACTGGATGTATTTGATAAATTTGTTTGCAATAAAGTACTTTGAAGCAAGCAATTCTTCTTTACAAACTACATAACATAATGAAATGGAATATAAAAATGAAGGAATGGTTTCTAAGATTTGCCTGTTTTTTTTAGAAGTTTATACGTTCTTTATATGGATTAGACAATCACGTTTTTAGATCCTTAGAAAGGAAGTCATAAAGTAATGGTTTGCAGCAATTGATTATATCAGACATATAGAATCTATCTATTTATCAGTGTAGCCTATTGCTATTCCCACATATCTCTGTTTTTTTTGGCTAAAAATGTGATTGGACTGAATTAACACATTATTCTTATTATACCTTCGTCCTGGAGATGTTTGCAAGGTAAATAGTGCGAAGAAAATCTTTGGAAATGTCGAAATAGCTAGAAAAGATCATGTGTAATTTAGTTTATCGTTTCAAAATATACTTTCTAGACTTATTTCATACCACGTGGAAATAGTTAATCGTATGAGAATTAGTGCAGAATAATATGAACATGATCCTAGTCCTACACTGCCTTTATTGACAACAACATTTGAAAATGATCTATCCCTTCGGATGAGCTCCAGTGACTAGTCGAGTTCCAGCTTGCGGAAGCTTCCAACCGCGCCACCCTCGATGTCATCCAGCATGGCCTGCCGCGAGTACGGCTCACTGTGATCCAGATCGATCGCCATCTCGTCCATCGCCAACAACCGGTCCCGGTAACGCTCGCATTGCTCGCGGAACGCACGGATGTGTTCGCTTTTTGGCTCCTTGCCACCGTACTCCTTGGGCAGGATGTTGCGATCGATCTTTTCCGCCAGCTCATCGTAGTCGCGCGAGATCTGAAATAGGATCACATTTAATTTGAGTGATTTTGTCGTTGCTCAGCTGTCTGAAATCGTCAATAATCGCCAACTTACACTGAAGCGACTGCGGATCTTCTCGTTGAGGAAGCTGATCAACCCGTTCAGGATCCACATCGCACCGGCCGGCACGTTGACGGCGTGGATGCCCTGGCATCGGATCGGCACGGCGTTGTTGATGTAGCGTGCCAGCTGCCGCAAGACGCTCAGCGAGACGATGCTGTGGTGCGCTAGCTGTACGTGCCGGAAGTCGAATATGATGATGGCCCCGGCGCACTGGGCCAGCGTGTCCTCACCGTACGCCTCCAGCAGTAGCGCGTGCATACGGTTGCTGTCGTCGAGCGTGTAGCGCTTCGTGTCGATCAGGCCCCAGTCACACAGTGCCACCAGGCACCCGTTCGCGTCGTGCTCCTTCAGCGCGTACAGGAACCCGATGTCGGTCAGATCGGCCAGCTCCGGGGCGCGGATGTCGAGCCGCTGGAACCAGGCCGGATGGAGGGCCCGGGCTGCCAGGTAGCGCTCGAGCGTCTGGGACGCGGCCAGAAAGGAGTGCTTCTTGGAGCGCAGGAACCGCAGCAGGAAACGTGCGTCCGTCCGGCAGCTGCCGATGTGCGGATGCTTCGCGATCCAGTCGCGCAGCAGGGCCAGGTTCTGCTCCGCTAAGGGACGGTTCTCGCGGATCGCTTCGAGCGTTTCGGCGATGGTTGCCGGCCCGGTCGGCTCGTCGTACTCGTCGTCGAACACTTCCGGTGCCTTTTCCAGACACGGCACGGACAGCGGATTGGGTGCCATACTGTACGCGGTCGGGCTTTGTACGGTACTGCGGAGCGCGTGGACGTGCCGAACGAGGGCGGAAGTGCACTGAGACCAAAGTGCCACGCGTTCGCGGCTTAATAAAGCTTATTTTGGAAGTCGATTAAGAGGGAGGCACAGTGGACAGAACGGCGAGTAACGCCAGCTGCCTGAGGACAAGGATTGCTGTAAAAAGAACTTTAACGATCTTGTTTCAGTGACGTAAGGCGAAGGAGCGAAACTGTTGTTTTTTCCCCCAAAACAAATTTTGTCACCAGATGGGCAGAGTGACGCATTAGGCGCAGATTGCGCAAGCAGTACACGCAGTTGGAAGGTTGCCGGGGGAACTTTGATACGTTTATCCGGTTGCTTAACGCATTAAGTGGGTTATTAGTGTCAGTGTGTTTTAAAGTCGCACTTGAACTTGAAAAGTTTTTTCCATTTTTTTTGTCAGACAGCGTTATATGTTCCTGAAAACAAAAAATTAAACGTACGCACATATGGTCTTATCTGTGGTTGAATGTTCGTAACGTTCGCCATATTAGGCTCTGTAATGGACGTTCATCAATGAATCTTCTAACTATATGAATGAGATAGATTTTAAAGTTTAAAATTTAATACATATTTAAGATATTTGAAGGAGCATTTGAAGCTTCATGAGTCTAAAAGAATCCAATACAGTCGAAAAAAAACTGTAAAATCGCTCTTCCAATAGCTCTAATGAGCGCATATTCCTTTGTATGCCTAACTGGAACATGCATGGATGAAACGATAGCACAGTGACGCACGGATAAACCATTAACGAACATAAATTCGTGCCGGGGGATGAAAAGGTCACCGTATAAAACTTACAGCCGGGCACACTTGCACGGATAAACCATTAACGAACATAAATTCGTGCCGGGGGATGAAAAGGTCACCGTATAAAACTTACAGCCGGGCACACTGTGTGAGCATAATTTGCCTTTCGTTTTCCCTTGGCAGACATTTCATTTTGTCTTGTGCTGTTTTTTTTTCAAACACACACACACACGCGCGCTTGCGGAAAATATGACCTCCTTGGGACGGATTTTCCCGTCCCGCCATTGTGGAATGTTTATGCGTTGCGGGCAACGCGTGCAGGAAGGCAGCCATGCAGGCCGGCAGAGGCCGTCCATTGGCTATCTTCTCCTCTCAAGGTTAATACGCTCCGGGACCGCGGGATACATAAAGCTATGGAGCGGACACCAAACGTGTGTACGTATGGTCGCTACTTGACGCTCTGCCAAATCGCTCGGTCCCCTTGAACTTGTCGCCAGGGCCGCTTTTCGATCCCGCTTTCGGTGAACGTAGCGCAAACCAATAAAATAACACAAAAATTCGCGTGTACACCGTGCCGCCGAAAGTACATGATCGAGTGAGGCAGTCCCGCGTTACGTCCCGCGGGAAACGACACGGTGCTTTTTCGGTTTATTTCACGGGTCTCTGTTTTATGTTGCCCCACCAGAATGTGGCCCCGCCATGCCCGAACGTCGAACGATAAATATTTCGTCTTGATGCCCCGGATGGTCATTGTGAGGGAAGGAACGGTCCAGACAATCAGCGATATGTGCTGATCCCTCCTCGTGTGCTGTATAAGCGGTCGTAAAATTACTTGCCGACGTCCATAATCGGAGCATGGCAGCATAGGTGGGTGGGGATTGGTGGCAAGTAATGCAAGAAGAGACTTAAACGTTTATATAGAGTTTTGCAGAAATTTTCCTCAACTGGATGGAGCCGAGGGTAATGTGTTGTGACATATCATGCGATTTCGAAGTTGTAAAGGATTTAAAGTATTTTCTGCAGAAGCCGTTTGAAAAGGGAAGCAGTTTTACTTTGTGTATAAAGCTTTTGAATTAATATAACTATTTTTAAGTGTACCTAAACCTTCTCAATGTTGAATTCATCCCAAACAAGCTTCCCATACACACAACGTGCCCTGCTACATGCCTGCAACGTTCGCCCGGTGGAAGAAACATCGCCCGAGGGCTTGTGCGAAGCTAATTGAAACGATTTCCACTTAAAATCTCCAATTTATTGCACATGTCGCAAAAGAACACGACGGAGCGGTGGGAAAATGTAACGAAATATATGCAACGACTCGATCTTGCCGCGCAACTTTATATCCCATGCCCACCTCTCTCGCCTTTGATCACTTCATCTCTCAGCGCGCAACAAATCCGTTTATGGTACAGTTTATATCAACCATATGTCGACGGGCTGGCGTTTTGTGCGCTGCACACTCGGTGCTCGGGATGTGTTTGCGCGTGTGTGTGTGTGTGAGGGAGAGAGAGAGTGTGTGTTTGCCTACCAACACCCGGCGAGCCCGTAGGAAAAGTAATTAAATGCAAATAGTTTCGATCTGCCGGTGCTCCGGGAGTGTCTTTGTGGAAAATTCGTTTCATCCAGCGGATGAAGTCGTTCGTGGTGCTGAGTCAATCTTATTCATGAGCATTCATTGGAAAGGATTACATGATGCGGAGGAAAGTTTTTTTCTCCCTTTTTCCGGTGAGAAGATATCATAATTGCCTGCATTCAAATTTTATGTCCCGTCGAGATATGTCCAGCTCGAGTGCGGGTACTCGTTTGTCCGGCTTTTGGGAACCACATAACCTGGAGCTTTTTCGCACCCAGACAGACCGGTCCGGTCGATACGGTCAACCGTTTCGTCCGCAAAACCAAGCACCAAGATTCTAATGTCATTACGATTTCGTTTACTTTCAGAGATAAATCTGTTAGCACTTAAGCTGCCCCCAACTCCGACTCGTGAGGGACGGACCGATCGGATGTTGGATAATAACTGGTAGCAGCTTCGGGTGTGTCGTCGACGTTTGGGGCAGGCTCCAGCTTCCAGAAGGAGAAACAAAACGGAGCAGCAAAAAAGGTATGTAAGTGCCCGGTCGACGGTTTTCCGTAAATCCCTTCCAAGTTCGCCTCCCTCGGCTGATTGAATTATTACGTCCAGTTTTTGCGTGTACCATGTGGAGAGGGGTATGTGGACGCCACGGCCACTCTTAGCAATTTCTAGGATAAAACACCTTTCTCTGGTGGTCCAAAAGAATACAACAACCAAAAACAACAAAAAAAAAACATCACACCGTAAAGAATGTGCCAGAGCAGTTGACTAATGGTACGGCCCTTGAGCCGTTCATAATTAATTCAATACCTTTCGACGGACCAACTTTTCTCGCCAACTTTTTCGCTGTTCATCCGCTCAAGCACCACCTTCTTTTTCTTGGAGCACCGTGGGAGACAACAGTGGCGGATGAGAGTGTGTTTTATTCCATTTTGGGGGCACTAACTAATCTTGTCATACACACAGTTTTTGCTTGCTATATTGACCGTAACGCCGGCTGCTCGCCGGGAGTGGCGAGTGCGTTGGAATCGGTGCCCTGCCAGCGCTAAACGCTCAGTGGTAGAGAAAAATGCGCTCAGTTCCGGTCGGCTGATGATCATTCTTACTTGCTTGGTCCAAGGACGTTACGGGGCTCGGCACGGATATTTTTCCCCTGTGCTATGTCTATCGATGTAAGAAAGTTAATAGGTAACTTTTCCCATCAATTGCTCTCCATGCGCGAGACGAGCGCCTCCCGTACACACGAAGTTACTCAAGAGAGGTAAAGCTTTTCATCAATTTTGCACACGTCGGACTATGGGGAGGACGGCGGGACGGATGCGACTTATATACGTTCGTGTTTTTCTTCGCGTACTGTTGAACGTCCTGCTGTGGATTCACACTGCTTGACGAGACTTCAGACTCCTCGATGGCGATGGCTTCGAGTACCGAGCAGACGCTTCCGTGACGTGTGTTTCTGTTTCCAAACGAAACGCAAGATCAGGTCCTAGAAAAGCTGCCAAGGATTTCACCGAGTGCACCTACGTAGCGACTACGGAGCATTATCATCATTGTGACCCAACCTTCGCCTCCCCCGGACAGGAGCGCGTTTGCACCGGGAAAAGGTGTTCACAGACAGAGCGGAACGGTGGCGTGTTGCTCTGGCCACTCTTAGCAATTTCTAGGATAAAACACCTTTCTCTGGTGGTCCAAAAGAATACAACAACCAAAAACAACAAAAAAAAACATCACACCGTAAAGAATGTGCCAGAGCAGTTGACTAATGGTACGGCCCTTGAGCCGTTCATAATTAATTCAATACCTTTCGACGGACCAACTTTTCTCGCCAACTTTTTCGCTGTTCATCCGCTCAAGCACCACCTTCTTTTTCTTGGAGCACCGTGGGAGACAACAGTGGCGGTTCTCAATGTTGAATTCATCCCAAACAAGCTTCCCATACACACAACGTGCCCTGCTACATGCCTGCAACGTTCGCCCGGTGGAAGAAACATCGCCCGAGGGCTTGTGCGAAGCTAATTGAAACGATTTCCACTTAAAATCTCCAATTTATTGCACATGTCGCAAAAGAACACGACGGAGCGGTGGGAAAATGTAACGAAATATATGCAACGACTCGATCTTGCCGCGCAACTTTATATCCCATGCCCACCTCTCTCGCCTTTGATCACTTCATCTCTCAGCGCGCAACAAATCCGTTTATGGTACAGTTTATATCAACCATATGTCGACGGGCTGGCGTTTTGTGCGCTGCACACTCGGTGCTCGGGATGTGTTTGCGCGTGTGTGTGTGTGAGGGAGAGAGAGAGTGTGTGTTTGCCTACCAACACCCGGCGAGCCCGTAGGAAAAGTAATTAAATGCAAATAGTTTCGATCTGCCGGTGCTCCGGGAGTGTCTTTGTGGAAAATTCGTTTCATCCAGCGGATGAAGTCGTTCGTGGTGCTGAGTCAATCTTATTCATGAGCATTCATTGGAAAGGATTACATGATGCGGAGGAAAGTTTTTTTCTCCCTTTTTCCGGTGAGAAGATATCATAATTGCCTGCATTCAAATTTTATGTCCCGTCGAGATATGTCCAGCTCGAGTGCGGGTACTCGTTTGTCCGGCTTTTGGGAACCACATAACCAGGAGCTTTTTCGCACCCAGACAGACCGGTCCGGTCGATACGGTCAACCGTTTCGTCCGCAAAACCAAGCACCAAGATTCTAATGTCATTACGATTTCGTTTACTTTCAGAGATAAATCTGTTAGCACTTAAGCTGCCCCCAAAAGGGAAGCAGTTTTACTTTGTGTATAAAGCTTTTGAATTAATATAACTATTTTTAAGTGTACCTAAACCTTCTCAATGTTGAATTCATCCCAAACAAGCTTCCCATACACACAACGTGCCCTGCTACATGCCTGCAACGTTCGCCCGGTGGAAGAAACATCGCCCGAGGGCTTGTGCGAAGCTAATTGAAACGATTTCCACTTAAAATCTCCAATTTATTGCACATGTCGCAAAAGAACACGACGGAGCGGTGGGAAAATGTAACGAAATATATGCAACGACTCGATCTTGCCGCGCAACTTTATATCCCATGCCCACCTCTCTCGCCTTTGATCACTTCATCTCTCAGCGCGCAACAAATCCGTTTATGGTACAGTTTATATCAACCATATGTCGACGGGCTGGCGTTTTGTGCGCTGCACACTCGGTGCTCGGGATGTGTTTGCGCGTGTGTGTGTGTGTCAATGTCCAGATTTCTCTGTACCTAAGATAGGCCACTGATTGTGATCTAAGGTATTGTGTACTCGTTACATTCCTCCCTCCAACGAGCTAGTTACTAGCTCCTCAATCAACATTTCTTTGAAGTTGTTTTTCTTCTGCTAATGCAATTCGAAACACGGAATACAGAAATCCGGCACCGTACACTTCGAGCATTCTGCTACATTAATGAAGATGAAGACACTCGCCTAGCAATGGCACCGGTGGCGCGCAGTGTCTCGTAAGTCAGTCACTCAAAAGCTTCGCCACATTCATCCCGGCTAGATCCATTTTCGCACAGACTCCACCTTCGTACCCTGCGGGAGCGATAGATGCGTTAGTGTGGATGAAGAAAGTTTTCTCGTTATAGTTTCTAATTAGCGGCAGAATCAACTCTATTTCTTCGCCTCCCCCGGACAGGAGCGCGTTTGCACCGGGAAAAGGTGTTCACAGACAGAGCGGAACGGTGGCGTGTTGCTCTGTGGTCGTGCGGGGCACGTCTGGCAGAAGTTCAATTTCCGTTTCATCGTTTTTTGGCGGCAGCAGCGCTCCCGGGGTGTTTGGGTGGTTGCGTATTTTTTCCGTCCTCTCTCCGTTGCTTCCGTTTGATCTATCCCATCGCCGAATCATCCAATCAGTGTGCTTGGTTTGGCAAATGCCACGTGCCGCCCTCTCGTCTCGTCACCCGGTCTAGTTCCGCCCGGTCCTGATGAGGTTTTCCGTTCCGCCGGGGAGTTTTTTCGTCGTTGTTGCTGCTGCTGTTACCACCCGCGGACGAGAGGACGGGAAATTAATCGTCTTGATTGAACGACGAAAATGATATTTTCGCTGATGAGGAGAAGCGCGTGCGTCGGTCGTCGGTGCGTCTGTATGCTCATGGGTCCGGGTTGTCCACCACGGTTTGCCTTTTTGCTTGCGGGCATCCGAGCTCCGAGATCGGCTGTTGAGGGTTGCAGTGTACGGTTTCGCTCCCAATGCGATTTATGCCCCGCTATCATCAGCTTCTCTCGGGCGGGCACTTCGGGCTCGGGATGGTTATTTTTTCGGCGTTTGATGGAATCTAATTTGCCTTCGGCTGTTATCTCGGCCACGTTCTCATAACAAGGAGTGCGTCGATCGAGGAGCGAACGGTATGACAAATTGTTTTATCATACAATCAGATTAGAAGGGGATAGTTGAGCGTTTGCCGATGATGCGTGCTCCCAAGGGGGAGGAAAATTAATGTCAGCCAGCATTTGTCAGCCACTTAGGACAAATCTGATCCTATTTGTGTGCGTGTTGGATGATGTTTTTCCTTCGCACACGGAACACGTCACCGTTTGAGTTTTGTACCGCTTCCTGCTGTTGCTCCATGGATGTCTATCCCCGCGCTTTTCTATTGTTTTTCATTCGTTTGTTTGTTATTGTGTTCTTCGAGTTTCACGTTGTGTTTCTGTACCGTCTGTCTCCTCTTTTAGTTTTGAATCTTCCATACCATTAATTCCAAGCGTCATGTCGCTTTTTTGATATATCAAAAAATTCGTCATGAAAAAGTAGAATAAAACAACACGCCATCTCTTTGAGCAGCGTCTTCTCAAAGGAGAATATCAGTGTGGGGAGTACAAGCTACGGATGCGTCTGAATGCTTGTTGTGCCTATGTTTCTTTCTCTCTCTCTCTCTCTCTCACTCGCGGTTTGTTTCACACACATTAGAGTGCAAATTAATTGTGTCACCGCAGACGAAAAATGCCGCGGCTGCCGCGGACGGAACGAGATGTGGTTGGCAGCGACAGACAACGGATACAACGCCGCACGATAATAATAATAATAGTGTCGTCCAAACGGAACGAAGAGATCCATTTAATCTAGCAAATGGCGAAAGCAATTGCCAGGCGCCATTAGTGAGAAGTGGGTGGCTTGTGACAAAAGTAGCGCCTGCGAACGAACGTTTGGCGTCTCGGCGGTCGTCTTGTGTTTTGTGGTGATGATGATGATGATGATGCTGCCGACTTCTATCCGCGCGTATGTGTTTGTGTGTTGAAGATCGCGCTGAATGGTGGTGGTGTCGATGATAATTCGCCGCCGTTGACAGCTTCGGATTGGTATGCTGACGGGTGAAGTTGCAAACACCGGACCAATTTGACGGACGTGTTTGTAATAATTTCAATAAATTGATCTGGCAGGGTGGACAGCAAACGTCAAGGTGGACAACGTTGGACGGTGGCGCCCATTAGATGTTCCACGGGAAATAGATTCGCAGAATGGTTGCGTAATGTGCTGCTTTTAAGCTCCTTACGGTAGAAAATGTAATCGCTTCTTGGTAGAAGCAATTGAGATTACATCTACCTCAACTCTCGGAATAACAATCCGCTTTCGATGCTCTTTGACGGTCACATTTAAATGGCAGAATATTGACTACCGGAAAGATAATGAGATTTTCTCGTTGTGCGAAACATTCGTTCCTTTCCACGAAGGAACAAGCATTTTTTTCGATGTTAGTTTTCGAACCAACAGACACGTTACTAGACGTTGTTACGCCAACATATCCGTGGTTTATGACAGCATTCACATCAGGTTTCAAACATAAATTAGAGTAGATGCTTATTGGGGATGAGTTGGATCTATAACTAGCTTAAATGTTGATGTCACTAGTTCAAAATGTTAAATTAAAATGAGATAGTCCAATTTCCAGTTATTCACTTCATTGAATCATCCGTGCACGACTTCGACTTTGGAGATCAGTTCTGAAATACTTCCACTCAAATGTTTTCGTCATTCTATTTGTTACCAACCAAAAACGTTCTAATGAATCACTCCAGGGCCCGATCTGATGATTCACTATTTCGCACTTGCTCTCTCACTCGCACTTCGCTCAAAATCCTTCCCCCATGCCCCATCCTGCCGTCTCACGAGCGCACTAATGAGCTTTCCGTCCGAAACTAATCAAATATTCCCGTTGCTGGCTTGGCTTTCGGTTACCCTTCATCACTACCGCCGTGTGCGGCGTCTTTTGTCGTAAAACTTGAGTGGTGCATCGCACAAACGGTTGGCTCGCCAGATCGCACTGACAGGAGGAACGCAACTTTCCGTTGCTACCATTTCCTGTTTTTCACGCGAAAAAACTTATCACCCGTGGCGAGGGAGAGTCAGTGTCTTAAGAGCGTCTAGCACAGGAAGATGTAGAAGGTACCGGTCCGCGAAGATACTGGTCAGTAATGGAGTTTTTCACGGGATTCACCTTTGTTCTTCGATGATTTCTGTGGATAAAGTTGTACAGTTGCTTTCTTCGCCGAATCCCAAGCGTATGGTGCTTAAAGTGATGATACACCATGTCCATGGTATCGATACAGCGGGAAGCTTTATGTCCTTCCCGCGCACAAATTACAACTCCGATCACTTCACGATTTGTACTGCATTCTGTGCCGGCGGCACGGTTGATGTTTCCGGTTCATTTGTCCGACCGGCGGGACAGTGTTAGCTGCTTTAATTACTACCGCAACAGCATTCCTTCCTTCCGGCAAACACGAAGTGTAGCGCGTGCCGCGAGCACAGTCGTAAACAAGTCAATAAATGACAACAACTGTGAACCGTATATACGGGTGCGCTGAGTGCAAGACCAGGCCCATGGAATTCCAAATATGTGTCGCCCGGCCGCTGCTCCACCCAATCTCGCTCCGTCTTCCTGTGCGTGGCGAGACATCTTCGTTGCTTCTCGGTACGGTCGTCATCCCGGGTGGGATGAAAAATCTCCACAGAACACAGATCCCCGGACCCCGGCCTCTTTGGATGCCCTTCCGTTTTGGCCTCGCGACCCATTATTTATCGTAACGGCGCGAGAGTGCGTTAAGATGTTTCGAGACAGAAGAACATCCTCCGAGGGGCCCCCACACTGACGTTTCCATCATCACCTTTGGTGATGGCGCTCGTGTGTCACATACAGCTGCCGAGCACGGCACACGGAACACGTCACCGTTTGAGTTTTGTACCGCTTCCTGCTGTTGCTCCATGGATGTCTATCCCCGCGCTTTTCTATTGTTTTTCATTCGTTTGTTTGTTATTGTGTTCTTCGAGTTTCACGTTGTGTTTCTGTACCGTCTGTCTCCTCTTTTAGTTTTGAATCTTCCATACCATTAATTCCAAGCGTCATGTCGCTTTTTTGATATATCAAAAAATTCGTCATGAAAAAGTAGAATAAAACAACACGCCATCTCTTTGAGCAGCGTCTTCTCAAAGGAGAATATCAGTGTGGGGAGTACAAGCTACGGATGCGTCTGAATGCTTGTTGTGCCTATGTTTCTTTCTCTCTCTCTCTCTCTCTCTGCTGGCTTGGCTTTCGGTTACCCTTCATCACTACCGCTGTGTGCGGCGTCTTTTGTCGTAAAACTTGAGTGGTGCATCGCACAAACGGTTGGCTCGCCAGATCGCACTGACAGGAGGAACGCAACTTTCCGTTGCTACCATTTCCTGTTTTTCACGCGAAAAAACTTATCACCCGTGGCGAGGGAGAGTCAGTGTCTTAAGAGCGTCTAGCACAGGAAGATGTAGAAGGTACCGGTCCGCGAAGATACTGGTCAGTAATGGAGTTTTTCACGGGATTCACCTTTGTTCTTCGATGATTTCTGTGGATAAAGTTGTACAGTTGCTTTCTTCGCCGAATCCCAAGCGTATGGTGCTTAAAGTGATGATACACCATGTCCATGGTATCGATACAGCGGGAAGCTTTATGTCCTTCCCGCGCACAAATTACAACTCCGATCACTTCACGATTTGTACTGCATTCTGTGCCGGCGGCACGGTTGATGTTTCCGGTTCATTTGTCCGACCGGCGGGACAGTGTTAGCTGCTTTAATTACTACCGCAACAGCATTCCTTCCTTCCGGCAAACACGAAGTGTAGCGCGTGCCGCGAGCACAGTCGTAAACAAGTCAATAAATGACAACAACTGTGAACCGTATATACGGGTGCGCTGAGTGCAAGACCAGGCCCATGGAATTCCAAATATGTGTCGCCCGGCCGCTGCTCCACCCAATCTCGCTCCGTCTTCCTGTGCGTGGCGAGACATCTTCGTTGCTTCTCGGTACGGTCGTCATCCCGGGTGGGATGAAAAATCTCCACAGAACACAGATCCCCGGACCCCGGCCTCTTTGGATGCCCTTCCGTTTTGGCCTCGCGACCCATTATTTATCGTAATGGCGCGAGAGTGCGTTAAGATGTTTCGAGACAGAAGAACATCCTCCGAGGGGCCCCCACACTGACGTTTCCATCATCACCTTTGGTGATGGCGCTCGTGTGTCACATACAGCTGCCGAGCACGGCACACGGAACACGTCACCGTTTGAGTTTTGTACCGCTTCCTGCTGTTGCTCCATGGATGTCTATCCCCGCGCTTTTCTATTGTTTTTCATTCGTTTGTTTGTTATTGTGTTCTTCGAGTTTCACGTTGTGTTTCTGTACCGTCTGTCTCCTCTTTTAGTTTTGAATCTTCCATACCATTAATTCCAAGCGTCATGTCGCTTTTTTGATATATCAAAAAATTCGTCATGAAAAAGTAGAATAAAACAACACGCCATCTCTTTGAGCAGCGTCTTCTCAAAGGAGAATATCAGTGTGGGGAGTACAAGCTACGGATGCGTCTGAATGCTTGTTGTGCCTATGTTTCTTTCTCTCTCTCTCTCTCTCTCACTCGCGGTTTGTTTCACACACATTAGAGTGCAAATTAATTGTGTCACCGCAGACGAAAATAAAGTGATGATACACCATGTCCATGGTATCGATACAGCGGGAAGCTTTATGTCCTTCCCGCGCACAAATTACAACTCCGATCACTTCACGATTTGTACTGCATTCTGTGCCGGCGGCACGGTTGATGTTTCCGGTTCATTTGTCCGACCGGCGGGACAGTGTTAGCTGCTTTAATTACTACCGCAACAGCATTCCTTCCTTCCGGCAAACACGAAGTGTAGCGCGTGCCGCGAGCACAGTCGTAAACAAGTCAATAAATGACAACAACTGTGAACCGTATATACGGGTGCGCTGAGTGCAAGACCAGGCCCATGGAATTCCAAATATGTGTCGCCCGGCCGCTGCTCCACCCAATCTCGCTCCGTCTTCCTGTGCGTGGCGAGACATCTTCGTTGCTTCTCGGTACGGTCGTCATCCCGGGTGGGATGAAAAATCTCCACAGAACACAGATCCCCGGACCCCGGCCTCTTTGGATGCCCTTCCGTTTTGGCCTCGCGACCCATTATTTATCGTAATGGCGCGAGAGTGCGTTAAGATGTTTCGAGACAGAAGAACATCCTCCGAGGGGCCCCCACACTGACGTTTCCATCATCACCTTTGGTGATGGCGCTCGTGTGTCACATACAGCTGCCGAGCACGGCACACGGAACACGTCACCGTTTGAGTTTTGTACCGCTTCCTGCTGTTGCTCCATGGATGTCTATCCCCGCGCTTTTCTATTGTTTTTCATTCGTTTGTTTGTTATTGTGTTCTTCGAGTTTCACGTTGTGTTTCTGTACCGTCTGTCTCCTCTTTTAGTTTTGAATCTTCCATACCATTAATTCCAAGCGTCATGTCGCTTTTTTGATATATCAAAAAATTCGTCATGAAAAAGTAGAATAAAACAACACGCCATCTCTTTGAGCAGCGTCTTCTCAAAGGAGAATATCAGTGTGGGGAGTACAAGCTACGGATGCGTCTGAATGCTTGTTGTGCCTATGTTTCTTTCTCTCTCTCTCTCTCTCTCACTCGCGGTTTGTTTCACACACATTAGAGTGCAAATTAATTGTGTCACCGCAGACGAAAAATGCCGCGGCTGCCGCGGACGGAACGAGATGTGGTTGGCAGCGACAGACAACGGATACAACGCCGCACGATAATAATAATAATAGTGTCGTCCAAACGGAACGAAGAGATCCATTTAATCTAGCAAATGGCGAAAGCAATTGCCAGGCGCCATTAGTGAGAAGTGGGTGGCTTGTGACAAAAGTAGCGCCTGCGAACGAACGTTTGGCGTCTCGGCGGTCGTCTTGTGTTTTGTGGTGATGATGATGATGATGCTGCCGACTTCTATCCGCGCGTATGTGTTTGTGTGTTGAAGATCGCGCTGAATGGTGGTGGTGTCGATGATAATTCGCCGCCGTTGACAGCTTCGGATTGGTATGCTGACGGGTGAAGTTGCAAACACCGGACCAATTTGACGGACGTGTTTGTAATAATTTCAATAAATTGATCTGGCAGGGTGGACAGCAAACGTCAAGGTGGACAACGTTGGACGGTGGCGCCCATTAGATGTTCCACGGGAAATAGATTCGCAGAATGGTTGCGTAATGTGCTGCTTTTAAGCTCCTTACGGTAGAAAATGTAATCGCTTCTTGGTAGAAGCAATTGAGATTACATCTACCTCAACTCTCGGAATAACAATCCGCTTTCGATGCTCTTTGACGGTCACATTTAAATGGCAGAATATTGACTACCGGAAAGATAATGAGATTTTCTCGTTGTGCGAAACATTCATTCCTTTCCACGAAGGAACAAACGTTGTTTTTTCGATGTTAGTTTTCGAACCAACAGACACGTTACTAGACGTTGTTACGCCAACATATCCGTGGTTTATGACAGCATTCACATCAGGTTTCAAACATAAATTAGAGTAGATGCTTATTGGGGATGAGTTGGATCTATAACTAGCTTAAATGTTGATGTCACTAGTTCAAAATGTTAAATTAAAATGAGATAGTCCAATTTCCAGTTATTCACTTCATTGAATCATCCGTGCACGACTTCGACTTTGGAGATCAGTTCTGAAATACTTCCACTCAAATGTTTTCGTCATTCTATTTGTTACCAACCAAAAACGTTCTAATGAATCACTCCAGGGCCCGATCTGATGATTCACTATTTCTCACTAGCTCTCTCACTCGCACTTCGCTCAAAATCCTTCCCCCATGCCCCATCCTGCCGTCTCACGAGCGCACTAATGAGCTTTCCGTCCGAAACTAATCAAATATTCCCGTCTTCATGAGGCTGTCGGCACTTTCCCTCCCACATCTATTACGCGCAGATGCGCGCTAGGTTGTCTCATAATTATCATTTACCCGGCACCTCTCACCCCAGGTCTCTATGGTTCCGAGGCTTTTTTCCGTGCCCCAAAGCATTAGCGCGCCC
>KZ067684.1:61230-76478 GCA_002091845.1 Anopheles cracens | reverse complement strand
GCCGATGCGACGAGCGAAGGAACATGACTTGCACTCATTATGAGTTCGTTTGTTTTGTTTATGTCGCAGATAGGGGCGAAGCTGTCATCTCGGGGCCTGTTCGTGCTTTACGTGTGTTGCACACCTTTTCCCTGCTGCAACCGGTCGGGCGGAGCATATTTTCGGGCAACCGGGCAACTGATTCTTTTGTATTATTAATTGTCTCAAATTGCATTGTTGTTTTATGCTGTGTGCCCGGTGGGATTATGTGTCTGGTGGGTGGGAGTGTGGGGCGTATGTGTGATCACGGGCCCGGCCATCACAGCCAGCCCTCACGCCTTATCAGGAGGATGTTTTACAGCGGTGCGACACCACCTCCAATGGAAACCATGTGTGTGTGAAACCGAGCGATGGTGATTGAGTGTGGTGGGTTTTGGGGAGTTTGCAGTGCCACCAGCGTGGGTGGACACTGGTTCCAAGAATAATATATATTTAATGCACATCAGGTTTCCAACATAAATGAGTAGATGCATATAATTACTACACGAATTCGATACACGATTGTTTCGCTGGTTGTTTGGAGTTTTGTTACTAGCCTGTATTGGGGTAATTGGCATCATCGTCACTACGTCTAAATATAACTATGTGGGTAGTAGAAATTTCAAGTTTTAAATAGGATCGCTACATTAAATTTTAAGTTTTTAAATGTGATCTTAACCTATTCATATGGGATGGACATATGGTGCATCGGTTTGATTTTTTATCTTAGTCCGATTTGTGATGATTCAAAGGATCAATAATGTATTATACTGCCTGTAATGTAATCCATATTAATTAGGCTGAATGATTGAAAAAAGTTTCATTTATCTAATTTCATAATGAATAACACAACATTCATAAAAAAAACCTTAAAGGACATTGGAAAAACTTGCTTGACAAAGCTAATCACAGCAGTCGTTGGAAAATTTGCCACTCCAAGCTTCATTGAGTGGCGCCATCTCTTGGTGGGAAGCGTAAGCGAAAAATTATTGAAGCTTTGCACGATTCATGCACTATTGCCTTGTGTTTTATTCTATTTTTAACCGGTTTAGGACATAAACAAGATTATGTTCCTAACTTAAATTCATATCTACAAGATAGTGATATCATTTTTTTTTGTATGTTTCCTCTGTTGAAAATTACCATATTTTGACAATCCAACATATTTATGCATAACACTAAGCATAAGTATGTTTCGAGTTTGAATGGACACTTGTGACACTAGCGAGTTAACTTCATTAACTATCTTACGCTTCTTCGCAAGCGGTTTCTCACCATTTAAGCGATTTCTTAAATTAATTATCCATCTTCCGACACATTGATTACACTATTTGTTTCCCCGGCTAAACCCTTTACGACACTCGCGGGGGAAATTTATTGCTTCGCCACACAGCTTAACCCTCTCCCGTTGCACCTTCGCACTATGCCCTAACCCGTATCTTCGGCCCCACATTCCATTCAGCCGGGCGTGCGCTCGCGCGTGGGCAGCCGACGCGCAGCTTGATTAGGGTTTCGGTTTTTGGGTGCGTGTGTCTTTCGCTTTTTCGAGGGTAAAGTGAGAAATGCACTCGGGAGCGGCCCCGGATCGCCGGATCCAGGTGGATTACCGCTCGATCCAAGAAAACAACAACGTGCACGAAAAGGCGAGCCAACCAGCGGGCCGCCCGGAAATGCGGGAGAAACAAAACCAATGCGGCGGAATAAATGTGAGCGTCGTTGAGGCGCACACGCCTCAACGACGCCACATAAATGTGAGGCGCACACGCACGAGGGAAGTCTATTATGAAGCAACCGGGCCAACAAATAAAAAAGAAGAGCAAGAACTCGTCTGGGAAGATTGCTTTTCGGTGGTGGTCTCTCTCTCGGTGTGCAGTTTTTTTTTTCGTCGCGAAACTTGCACAACAAATTACAGCGAGCGAGACACGACGGGGGGGTCAGAGACCGATTTGTAGCGCTTGTGTTGTGCGCCCAATCAGCCGGACCGGGAAGGGTCCGGGATTTAAATTCGCTTGATATTCGCTACCCCGCGGGCGCCTCGAACTTCGAAAAGGACACGCTGGGACCCACAACGGTTTACGCTAAAGAAGTGCAATTTATGATTACGGGGTTTCTTTTGCCTTTTTTACCATCACTGCACCACGCAGGAGGTGAAGCAACGAGATGACAATTAATTTTGCATCGACCGGTTGACCCTTTGTTGCGTCTAGCGTGTACATACCACGAGGACACAAATCTTCATTTGTGTGTGCGGTCGGCGTACAAAATTAAGCAATACATTCATTACCGTGCTGGGCGAATGGTCAACAGCATATGTACACGAAATTAAAATGTATCTCCGACCGAGGAAGGACCGAAAAAGTGGAGACGTTGCGGTGGAGTAATGTAACAGTTAGCTGATACCTTTCCCGTTTTTTTCATCATTTTCGTTACATATTTCGATTTCAATTTGTTTTCATTTGCGGGGTACATTCGATTGCATATTTATATGCGAATACATGCTTACGTGTTTTACCCTGTTTTTTTTTTCAAGATCATCCTACATTCGGCTGTTTGCGTGCGGAGGGCTACCACTGGAGACTTCTCAATTTATGCTTGCTTGCCGTGAATGCACTCAAAAGCAAGCGATACGAAACATTATTAATTGTCGGCTGTCGTTTGCATTTAGAACGGCCAACGCCGTTCCGTGATTAATTTAAATTGATGCTGCGTCATATCTGCCGTAGGTGTTGTTTGTTGCTAAAGGAAACTGTCTCATAATTGAAATATCTTATGGTGTGGCTAGTTGCTGGAGTGATGTGGCGATTTTTTGTGGATCAAATCATTTCAATGCATCCAAGGATTTACGTAGACTTTTATGATTTTGTCGTAAACGAACTGCGTTTAATTTGCGTTTGGTGCACTTGAAGTTATTTGTGTTTCTTTTCGCACCTGCTGTTCGATTGATTTATTATGCTGTTATGGATAATTATCGCAAACAGATCGGGCAGGCGGAGTATGAAAAATTAAAACGCAATTAAAACTGCTTTGTATAATGATTTATGAATAGTTCGTGATTTACTGATGCGAATTAACAGCCTTAAACATGAAGGCAATAATTTATTAAAGCTACCAAGTCATTCGACTCGAATTCGAAATGAACGAACGATCGATCCATCCATATTTGTATCAAGTGAAATATGATCTCTAAAAACAAAATGTAAGGCAATTTTCTCACAACTATTTGATATGTGATACAGATCTTTTGTTTACCATGTAGAGTCTGAGTGTATTGACAGGTGGGCGCCTGTTGAAATCTCATCTTAACTATTCCAACCTTACATGACCAGATAACAGATTGGCTGTCCAACTATAAGACAAATAAGTCATACGAGGCTATAGACATGACCACGCAGTAGTAGAAGAATGATAAGAAGAGCAAAAGCTAATTCAGAGCAATTCAGTAGAAAAAACCGATAAAACATACTTGATTAACTTTGAATACTTAGAAACAATAACATATTACACATCTGCTAACTTACCAGCTGTTTACTAGTAAGTTGTTAGATTGACTATAGTTTTTTCGTGCGAATTTCTATGATTTGTAAAATGTCTTCTCTGGTTCAATTTTCTCTCTTTTATTCGATTTATCTTTTGATCTTTCGATTTCGATCAGTTCTATTTTGATAAATCAATGCATATTGTTGGTTTTATTGCTAATTTACGATATACTAAAAAAATCTGAATTCGTTGTGCGATCTACATAATTAATAGATTGTCGTTTTTTAACTGATCTCGAAAAATACTGTCATTTTTTGTTGAGCAACATCCCGTGTTGCACAGAACTACAAAATTGTAACGAAAGTAGTCATTAACTCGTGCAGTTCAGCCAGCATGCACATGACACACGCTTCCAATAAACTTCCAATCATGTTCACCACAATATTTTCTCCTTTTTTCCCAACCGTCGTTCGGCCAATCATGTCACTGTGGCACCGGCAAATATCGACTCTGCCGATTCCCCGCAGTCATTAATGCGGTGCACCGGTGTGCCCTGCTGTTTTTCGTGTGCATTGCCATTTCGGGAGCATCCGGCACTGTCCGGAGAGGTCCTTACCCCACGACCCCTGGATTACCACGTATTACATCCGTGCTGGGATATTCACCGGAGCGTATCATTAAAATGCGATTTTCGGGGTGCACCTGCGAACGACATGCGCCCGTACGCATCGGGCGCTCACGCTTCCTGCCAAGTACGACGCCATATTTCATGCCAATGTGCTGTTTGTCCTTATACACTACAATGCAGCAACGAGCGAAAGGAACAGCTTTATACGCACATCGCTCAGTTTCTTTCCCGATTGGTGCAGCGCATGTAACATCGGGCATCAAAGGCGACGCGCGCGCGTGCTGGTGTCGCTTTGCGTTTGGGACCTTATCCGTTTCGCGCTCAGCCGGATTATGATAAATATTAATTAATTTCACCAGACGCACCGGGGCCTCTTCGGTCGATCGTGTGGACGCGTGTGTTGCGCCGTCACTTGCACCATCGCGTCCACCACCTTAATCTCTCCTCCCGCGGATGCGGACAGCTTCCTGGTGGTAAAAATCATTATCAGCGACACGAAACAATTGACCAGCGGAAAATGCAATCCCCCGCCGTGCGTGTGGCCAGACGAATGGTGCACTTGTTTTTGCGCATCACTGCATCCTTTCCGCGACCGAATCTCGTTTGTCAAAGGGCTGGAAAATTCGTCGAATTTCGCATTGCCTGTAAGAGGACTAGGGGGATACGTGACACGAAGAGGATCGGAAAACAATATCGTAACTTAATTAAGATCCAATTCGTGTGCCGTGGGTTGCCTGATTCCGGCTTATTGGGCATCGGTCCGTGAGGGCGAAGAAGAAAAATTAATTATAAAACTCATTTTTACCGCTCGATTGCGCTGCTCGATGGGCACGACCGGCGCAGGGCAGCAGAGCAGCGCAGGTTGCAGAATTTCAATATTTTTGGGATGGCCATATTTCATGCCAATGTGCTGTTTGTCCTTATACACTACAATGCAGCAACGAGCGAAAGGAACAGCTTTATACGCACATACACGTTCCATTGCCACGGTTGTGCTGCCGCGTCTGTCCAATTTCGGAAGTCAGCGGAATTATTCCACTTTTTCCCACGTGCCGTGTTCCTGTACGCTCAGTTTCTTTCCCGATTGGTGCAGCGCATGTAACATCGGGCATCAAAGGCGACGCGCGCGCGTGCTGGTGTCGCTTTTCGATTGCGCTGCTCGATGGGCACGACCGGCGCAGGGCAGCAGAGCAGCGCAGGTTGCAGAATTTCAATATTTTTGGGATAAAGACAGTGGCGTATTCGCGTGATGAAATACCCGGAAAACTCGGCTGGGCTACCAGTGGGGCATTCTTGTCCAGCTGGCTTTGTTATGAATATTCTTCCCGCTTTCCGTAGGCACGAGCGCAGAAGCAGTAATGCAGTGCGAGAGGAAAAGCATTGTTCCGCGCGCGGCGGTGAAAATTAAAAATGGAAAATTAAATGAACAGACGAACGACGATGCTTGCTGCTCTTGCTTTGTGTGTAAGTTCCTTTCTACGCACTCTTCTCCGGTCCGGCTCTCTCGCTGCGTTTTCCTTCTGCGCATCTATTCCATGCTTCCGCTCGACGAAATTATGCAGCGTGGTGGACCGGCGGCAGAAGAGTGTACAATGCGAAATTAAATTAGTGCCGTCATTTGCGATTTACGCCGTCATTTGTCAATTGGTCCTGATGCAATCAGCAAATTGTGCTGACGTGAGGTCACACGGCAGGCTGTGTCTTTGTGGCGTGCTTAGAAGATGCGCTTGCAGCGCAGCCGATGATAATTTTGCCCGAGGGTTAATGTTTGGAAATGTTCCTCAATTCTGGCGTGGCTCTTTGTGTATTGTCGGTCTGCTCCGGGTTGCCCTGAAGCATCCCAGCAAAAGCGGTATGTAAATGCAGTTCATAATCGTTGCCACCTATCTGTAGAAACTGTTCGTGCTCGAAGCTAGCATTATTCGTTAGCATTTGCTTGCATCAATTCCATCTTTCACACTAACTGACGCTTCCGGGGTAATTTGACATTTTTTTATGGTTTTAGCTTCGAACTCGGAAACGGCGATTTTCGGAATAATTATTTTTAACCACAAATCTACTCTACTATCTAGCTCGGTGATCTTTTGACACGTACAAAACTATTCTGTAGCTTTTTTAATTCGATTGACATGAACTATTCACCAAGTCAGTTAAGTTTGTGATCCTATCGCCTTTTCCATTTCGTTAGTTCTCCAGAAATATTTAAGTAGAATCATTACTCTGATGAAAAAAATGTAAACGTACATATGGTGGGAGATAGTAACAGTTGTTCATCCCATTTGTTTTTATCTATCAATACTGTCATCTTTTTATACTTCTGAAATCGATATGAAAGAAGTGATCGAATTCTCACTGAAAATGAAAAGAAGGTAGTCATTACGATAATAACAGCCAAACGCGGATCTTTCGTGGTTAACCACGGACAGTTGACGCTTTTGACTTCAATACCTCTGTACTGAAGTCAAGGGACTCAAGTGAGACCTGTTGATTCCAATAGAAATTCTGATTTTAACTTAAATTCTACAAATAGTGGTTGGTGGCAAATTGTAGAATGTTGCAAAATATAAACAACAATTAGAATGAGAAGAATAAAAACATAGATATGATGAGCATTAATATCAAATGACCCCGTGATTCGTCATTTAGGAGCAGTACGTTTCCCCACCAGTAAGTGTTAAGCTGCGCGGATTGCCGGCTTTTAGGCGCGTACTTGCAAATGCTCGAGAACTGAATTTTCTGGAACATTCTAGGTTCCGGGAGGGTTGATACAGAAAAACCACATCATCACTTTCGTCGTTCGCAAAGAAGCGTACCACTACGCCATTAAAACTTTCCGACTACTGCAACGGCACCGAAAAAAAAAGTCAAATAATTGTGTGGTTTTATGTTGAAATTGTCAAAATTGAAAACGAACCCGCGCGGCTTTCACCTTGGGGCGCTTACGTTCAGTGTGGCGCTCTACAGCAGCAGGCGGAAACGGGCTCCGTAACCGTAATTTCCCGGCGAATGCGAGACAGAGCATATCTTACAGCGAACATCGGGCAGGCAAGACACGTGCGAGAAATCCTTAATTACGTGCCGTGCGTGTGCCCGCCGCCGTTCCTCCTCTCGTGCGGAAGCGATCTCTTCATCCAGACGAAGGATATCTTATTAAAACTTTTCCACTCGCGCGGTCGCCCCGCCGGTACGCGCGTTTGAGATTTTCGGCTGGGTTTGTTCGTGTTTTGTTTCGCTCCCGGGACAGGAGCGTTCCTTTCTGCGCGAGCTTTCCGTGCCGGGGTTGTGTTTGTTTTCTTTTTCTCCCGGGCATATGCAGCAGGTTATCCGTTTGTGTTGTCCTTCATCTTGGTTGTGGATGTGTGCAGGTGTGTGTGTGTGCGTGTTTGGGTGCATGCAGGCACGGATAATGTACACCTTTTTCCGGGTGTATGCCCAATCCGTACTCGCTCGGGCGCATAATGATGGGGAAGGCACAGGTGAGAAGGTTCTGGAGGATTTAATTAAAATTAAAGCCATGATATCCTTCACCCGTTGTTTTTCGTGCGGTTTGCTTCCGTCTTATCGCGATGGAGCCGTCCTTGATTCGGGGTCGTTCGTTCGGGTTGATGCCTCACGCAAATGCTCCCGTTCCCGGTGTTGTTTGCCTAATTTCAGGTGGTTGTTTTTTGTGGATGATTCTACAAATGGAAGCGTTTTTCCGGCATGGGTTTGAATGGGTGGGTTGAGTGGGGGTTGAGTTTTATTTCATCCCATTTAAATGCGATGGACGTCATCGTGGGGATTTTCCAATAAAACCCCAACAGCCATCCTGTTAGCGGAATCACAGCCGCCCAGCGCACTTCAGCTATGCTTTTTTTTTTTGGTCGAAGATATCGCCCATTTTCAATGAGATAAGCATTTTCGGGTCGAAAGCCCCCGCGTTCGGCGCGCTGCTTCTTATCGTTGATTTTAAGGTTTGTTTCGTTTGTGCCTGCTCCTGCCGCTGCGCGAATGGTGTGATCAAGGTTAATTTATTGTGCGTAGAAAAAGCCAGAAAAAAACCCCGGAATTCATTCCGGCCTCTTGTGGCCGTCCGCCCGGATCGTTTAGCACCCGAAAACGATGCCCACGATAAAGATGCCTGAAAAGGCTTCGGTGCGGCGGGTTTTTCGTAAGCTTTAATCTTGATGCCGGCGGCACCCTTCGGGAAAAACTGTTTGCTTGCGGGAAAAGCACCCGTGCCTTGCCCCAACAGGCGATCGGCGAGGGAGCAATTCATTAGAATAATTAACACTTTTGACCGAAGAGGGTTGTGAGCGCGCGCGCGCGGCGAGAGCAAAAGCTAATTCAGAGCAATAATATAGCAAAAAGCTATTAAAATGACTTGATGAACTCTGATTACTAAGAAACAATAACATATTACACATCTGCTAACTTACCAGCCGTTGACTAGTAAGTTGTTAGATTGACTATCGTTTTTTACGTGCGAATTTCGATGATCTGTAAAATTTCTTCACGGATTCATTTTTTTCTCTTTTGTTCGATTTATCTTTTGATCTTTCGATTTCGATCAGTTCTATTTTGATAAATCAATGCATATTGTTGGTTTTATTGTTAATTAACGATATACTAAAAAAATCTGAATTCGTTGTGCGATCTACATAATTAATAGATTGTCGTTTTTTAACTGATCTCGAAAAATACTGTCATTTTTTGTTGAGCAACATCCCGTGTTGCACAGAACTACAAAATTGTAACGAAAGTAGTCATTAACTCGTGCAGTTCAGCCAGCATGCACATGACACACGCTTCCAATAAACTTCCAATCATGTTCACCACAATATTTTCTCCTTTTTTCCCAACCGTCGTTCGGCCAATCATGTCACTGTGGCACCGGCAAATATCGACTCTGCCGATTCCCCGCAGTCATTAATGCGGTGCACCGGTGTGCCCTGCTGTTTTTCGTGTGCATTGCCATTTCGGGAGCATCCGGCACTGTCCGGAGAGGTCCTTACCCCACGACCCCTGGATTACCACGTATTACATCCGTGCTGGGATATTCACCGGAGCGTATCATTAAAATGCGATTTTCGGGATGCACCTGCGAACGACACGCGCCCGTACGCATCGGGCGCTCACGCTTCCTGCCAAGTACGACGGCCATATTTCATGCCAATGTGCTGTTTGTCCTTATACACTACAATGCAGCAACGAGCGAAAGGAACAGCTTTATACGCACATACACGTTCCATTGCCACGGTTGTGCTGCCGCGTCTGTCCAATTTCGGAAGTCAGCGGAATTATTCCACTTTTTCCCACGTGCCGTGTTCCTGTACGCTCAGTTTCTTTCCCGATTGGTGCAGCGCATGTAACATCGGGCATCAAAGGCGACGCGCGCGCGTGCTGGTGTCGCTTTGCGTTTGGGACCTTATCCGTTTCGCGCTCAGCCGGATTATGATAAATATTAATTAATTTCACCAGACGCACCGGGGCCTCTTCGGTCGATCGTGTGGACGCGTGTGTTGCGCCGTCACTTGCACCATCGCGTCCACCACCTTAATCTCTCCTCCCGCGGATGCGGACAGCTTCCTGGTGGTAAAAATCATTATCAGCGACACGAAACAATTGACCAGCGGAAAATGCAATCCCCCGCCGTGCGTGTGGCCAGACGAATGGTGCACTTGTTTTTGCGCATCACTGCATCCTTTCCGCGACCGAATCTCGTTTGTCAAAGGGCTGGAAAATTCGTCGAATTTCGCATTGCCTGTAAGAGGACTAGGGGGATACGTGACACGAAGAGGATCGGAAAACAATATCGTAACTTAATTAAGATCCAATTCGTGTGCCGTGGGTTGCCTGATTCCGGCTTATTGGGCATCGGTCCGTGAGGGCGAAGAAGAAAAATTAATTATAAAACTCATTTTTACCGCTCGATTGCGCTGCTCGATGGGCACGACCGGCGCAGGGCAGCAGAGCAGCGCAGGTTGCAGAATTTCAATATTTTTGGGATAAGGACAGTGGCGTATTCGCGTGATGAAATACCCGGAAAACTCGGCTGGGCTACCGGTGGGGCATTCTTGTCCAGCTGGCTTTGTTATGAATATTCTTCCCGCTTTCCGTAGGCACGAGCGCAGATGCAGTAATGCAGTGCGAGAGGAAAAGCATTGTTCCGCGCGCGGCGGTGAAAATTAAAAATGGAAAATTAAATGAACAGACGAACGACGATGCTTGCTGCTCTTGCTTTGTGTGTAAGTTCCTCTCTACGCACTCTTCTCCGGTCCGGTTATCTCGCTGCGTTTTCCTTCTGCGCATCTATTCCATGCTTCCGCTCGACGAAATTATGCAGCGTGGTGGACCGGCGGCAGAAGAGTGTACAATGCGAAATTAAATTAGTGCCGTCATTTGCGATTTACGCCGTCATTTGTCAATTGGTCCTGATGCAATCAGCAAATTGTGCTGACGTGAGGTCGCACGGCAGGCTGTGTCTTTGTGGCGTGCTTAGAAGATGCGCCTGCAGCGCAGCCGATGATAATTTTGCCCGAGGGTTAATGTTTGGAAATGTTCCTCAATTCTGGCGTGGCTCTTTGTGTATTGTCGGTCTGCTCCGGGTTGCCCTGAAGCATCCCAGCAAAAGCGGTATGTAAATGCAGTTCATAATCGTTGCCACCTATCTGTAGAAACTGTTCGTGCTCGAAGCTAGCATTATTCGTTAGCATTTGTTTGCATCAATTCCATCTTTCACACTAACTGACGCTTCCGGGGTAATTTGACACTTTTTTTATGGTTTTAGCTTCGAACTCGGAAACGGCGATTTTCGGAATAATTATTTTTAACCACAAACCTACTCTACTATCTAACTCGGTGATCTTTTGACACGTACAAAACTATTCTGTAGCTTTTTTAATTCGATTGACATGAACTATTCACCAAGTCAGTTAAGTTTGTGATCCTATCGCCTTCTCCATTTCGTTAGTTCTCCAGAAATATTTAAGTAGAATCATTACTCTGATGAAAAAAGTGTAAACGTACATATGGTGGGAGATAGTAACAGTTGTTCATCCCATTTGTTTTTATCTATCAATACTGTCATCTTTTTATACTTCTGAAATCGATATGAAAGAAGTGATCGAATTCTCACTGAAAATGAAAAGAAGGTAGTCATTACGATAATAACAGCCAAACGCGGATCTTTCGTGGCTAACCACGGACAGTTGACGCTTTTGACTTCAATACCTCTGTACTGAAGTCAAGGGACACAAGTGAGACCTGTTGATTCCAATAGAAATTCTGATTTTAACTAAAATTCTACAAATAATGGTTGGTGGCAAATTGTAGAATGTTGCAAAATATAAACAACAATTAGAATGAGAAGAATAAAAACATAGATATGATGAGAATTAATACCAAATGACCCCGTGATTCGTCATTTAGGAGCAGTACGTTTTCCCACCAGTAAGTGTTAAGCTGCGCGGATTGCCGGCTTTTAGGCGCGTACTTGCAAATGCTCGAGAACTGAATTTTCTGGAACATTCCAGGTTCCGGGAGGGTTGATACAGAAAAACCACATCATCACTTTCGTCGTTCGCAAAGAAGCGTACCACTACGCCATTAAAACTTTCCGACTACTGCAACGGCACCGAAAAAAAAAGTCAAATAATTGTGTGGTTTTATGTTGAAATTGTCAAAATTGAAAACGAACCCGCGCGGCTTTCACCTTGGGGCGCTTACGTTCAGTGTGGCGCTCTACAGCAGCAGGCGGAAACGGGCTCCGTAACCGTAATTTCCCGGCGAATGCGAGACAGAGCATATCTTACAGCGAACATCGGGCAGGCAAGACACGTGCGAGAAATCCTTAATTACGTGCCGTGCGTGTGCCCGCCGCCGTTCCTCCTCTCGAGCGGAAGCGATCTCTTCATCCAGACGAAGGATATCTTATTAAAACTTTTCCACTCGCGCGGTCGCCCCGCCGGTACGCGCGTTTGAGATTTTCGGCTGGGTTTGTTCGTGTTTTGTTTCGCTCCCGGGACTGAAGCGTTCCTTTCTGCGCGAGCTTTCCGTGCCGGGGTTGTGTTTGTTTTCTTTTTCTCCCGGGCATATGCAGCAGGTTATCCGTTTGTGTTGTCCTTCATCTTGGTTGTGGATGTGTGCAGGTGTGTGTGTGTGCGTGTTTGGGTGCATGCAGGCACGGATAATGTACACCTTTTTCCGGGTGTATGCCCAATCCGCACTCGCTCGGGCGCATAATGATGGGGAAGGCACAGGTGAGAAGGTTTTGGAGGATTTAATTAAAATTAAAGCCATGATATCCTTCACCCGTTGTTTTTCGTGCGGTTTGCTTCCGTCTTATCGCGATGGAGCCGTCCTTGATTCGGGGTCGTTCGTTCGGGTTGATGCCTCACGCAAATGCTCCCGTTCCCGGTGTTGTTTGCCTAATTTCAGGTGGTTGTTTTTTGTGGATGATTCTACAAATGGAAGCGTTTTTCCGGCATGGGTTTGAATGGGTGGGTTGAGTGGGGGTTGAGTTTTATTTCATCCCATTTAAATGCGATGGACGTCATCGTGGGGATTTTCCAATAAAACCCCAACAGCCATCCTGTTAGCGGAATCACAGCCGCCCAGCGCACTTCAGCTATGCTTTTTTTTTTTGGTCGAAGATATCGCCCATTTTCAATGAGATAAGCATTTTCGGGTCGAAAGCCCCCGCGTTCGGCGCGCTGCTTCTTATCGTTGATTTTAAGTTTTGTTTCGTTTGTGCCTGCTCCTGCCGCTGCGCGAATGGTGTGATCAAGGTTAATTTATTGTGCGTAGAAAAAGCCAGAAAAAAACCCCGGAATTCATTCCGGCCTCTTGTGGCCGTCCGCCCGGATCGTTTAGCACCCGAAAACGATGCCCACGATAAAGATGCCTGAAAAGGCTTCGGTGCGGCGGGTTTTTCGTAAGCTTTAATCTTGATGCCGGCGGCACCCTTCGGGAAAAACTGTTTGCTTGCGGGAAAAGCACCCGTGCCTTGCCCCAACAGGCGATCGGCGAGGGAGCAATTCATTAGAATAATTAACACTTTTGACCGAAGAGGGTTGTGAGCGCGCGCGCGCGGCGTTGTCTCGGAGCGGAAGAAGCGCAACTGTGTCTTCGGTCCCCGCGGGTATAGCACGGGTCGGGCGAACCCTTCTGCGAATCAATGTAATGATTGAGAAATTAAAATTAATTGCCAAATTGATCCATCAGCTGCGCTGCGCTTGTTGTGTTTCGAACGCTCGGTGGAAACGATATTATCGTCCCGACAAGAAAACATTATGTTTCTCGGTTCGGTTACAGCAATACATAATTAGAGCATTGATTTAAGTTCAGCCCTAACGACGAGGTTTTAGGCGCGATCCAGGTTAGCAGATGGATCTCTTTTTTTTTCAATTGAAACTCCGCACAAGGAACGTTTGCTGATCCTTTCCGGCCGGCGAACAATAGCTTCGAGCCCGCCGATGAATTATGCATGAATGTCGGGCGAAACCAAGCATCCGCGTACAGCGGGCAATATTGCCGATTGTGATGTGATGCGAAATTAATTCCAAATCTGCACCGGGAGAATTTATGCGATGTGATTTTTGAAATGCTCTCGTCGAAAGGTAAGTGGATGCTTACCGCGGCAAAGATGCACATTAATGCAAGGGCACGTCTTTTCCACGTTTATTTTTAATCCTTACAGGGCGGTTAGAGTTTTTATGGTTTTGTTTCGTCACCAGTTTTTGCCCGAAAGGGTGCTACAAATGAAGAAGTTTGTGTTGCTTTTAACAGCGGACATGATCACCGCCGTTGTTTAACAAGCGCCGATTATGATATCGGCGTCATAAAGGAAGCGTTTAATGGGTGGTAGTATATGTTCTCTCTACGCACGATGCTTTTGGCTGCAGGCAAGGGATCTTTCTGGGTGGAACAAAAAACACTAGTAAAGCAACAGCGTATTTATTACCCGCAGTCGACGAACACCGGCGAAAGTCATAAGCGCAGTCGTAAACCACCCTAAATTCTGCAGACTTTAGTTTACGATCGTACCCCCCTCAGTCGGGAAAGGATGGAAAGTATTCTTTCCATTCCCATTACGCGTTCGCGGGAAGAAAAGGTTCCTTTCTTTTTATCGCCCATCGAGCGATGCTGCTTCCGTTTTGTTCCTGTATCCTGTGGAATTCCTGAACGGCAAAGAAAATAACAAGACCCACGCAGAAGTTTTATCGAGTACTGGGTAACGCTTTTCCAAAGTGGATTGAAAACGGGACAAGCATCCGAAGCAAGAAACGAACAACACCGCAGTGGCCACGCCGTCGTCCTGGTTCGCGTTCGCGTGTCATTTTTATCTTGACCGCCCATCCCGAACAGCTTTCACGCTTTACGCGCGACGGCGGTGTGGTGCGCTTCGGTAAATTAGATTTCCCAAACCCAATCGACCTGCCCGCGGGACACACGGATCGGCCAGGATAAGTGTTTCGTAATTAAGATTTATAAAGTGTCCGGGCTAGGATTGTGTTGTGCCCGACCCGTCCACACGAGCGTGATAATAATAATAAAAATTAAGTGTCTCCGGGGTAAATTAAGCGCCAGATACGGATGTTTGCTTCCGTTTCCTTTAACACCCTGAAAGAAAAATGGACATTTTTAAATCTTTTCCTTCGCTTGGTTCGCGCCGTTCTCGGAAAAGCCTACAAGAAAGACTGCCATTCATTGGTCCGCCCGTTTTATCGATGGTCGTTGGCTTCATTAATATAAATTTGGGTTGCTAAAAATAAGCTGCTGCGGTTGGTCGCAAGCAAAACAGCGCGATTTGGAGGGTTTTTTTTAATGCTCGTTGTTTTTGTGTGTGATTTTTGGTTCGCTTCCGTACGTTGTATTCTCCCCCTTCGCTGGGCATAGTATGGCATGCCCAAACCAACCGCACCGGTTCCCATCCGAGTGTTGAAGTTTGCTTTGCGTTGCTTCGCGCCGATTGCCGTGTGCTTTCACCACAGTCAGCGATTTTTGCTCCAGTTTTCTTTCGTTTGCGTTTGTGTTGTGGCGGGGTGGCCCAGTTTTGGGTATGGGTTTGTTGCAGGCGATCGGAGCCATCGCAATTTCATTATGCTCGTGTTTCGGTGGGCTGACATACCAACAGCCCCGACAG
>KZ067682.1:146995-160323 GCA_002091845.1 Anopheles cracens | reverse complement strand
GGGGCGACCATTATGACATGCTTCCGTTCGCCCGGTTCGCGCCGTTCCCGTTTCGCTTACACGAACCCCGGCTGGCTGGAACGTGCCGGGCGCGTTTGGGACGAAGCGCGCGCGGCAGATCCTTGATTGAGGTTTGACTGATACAAAGGACTCGGCACGGTGGACGGGACGGATATTTGCTTAATGGCTGGGAAGTGGCACAGGCGTCGGGGCTGGCGCAGGCGGCATGGTGTTAATGGATTTAAAGGACGCCTTGAATCCCCCGTGAACGCCTCGCTCCCGGGTTGCCAAGAGGGGTTTGACAGCTAATGACAAGCCTGGCGACACCCTCGGTTGATGGGTCTGACGACCGACCGCCGGCCGAGTGTGTGTGTGAGTGTGTGTGAGCAAGGGAGTAATACAAACTTACCGCCAGAAACACGGCAGGTGATAACGACGTCATCGCCCTCCTCCTTCGGGCCGAGCTTCGTGCCGTTGATGTGGCGTCCCCAGCGATCCAGAACCACCGGTTGCTCGGGCAGCACTGTAAATAGGTAATGAGGGCTTAGTGTCCGGGTACGTAACGGTCGTAGTGTCTTAATCTGCCGGCAGCGCTTAGCCGGCACAGGGAACGCACTGCACGTGCCCGTGCAGCATTATGCAGCGAGCGGCTCAGTTTTCTACACTGGAAGCCCCATCTTCGTACATAGCCAGGGTCAGGTTTGGGGTAGTGATCTAATTAATTGTACGCACGTCGACCTGGCCTGGGCAAGACATTTTGAACTAACACGCCATCACAGCACGCCATGAAGAGATGAATGGTGAGCCAGAGCCGTTGCATAGGAACGTCGTGGCATGTTCACAATTGTTCACAGATGGCGCTTTACAGATACTTTGAGGAGACTCCCCTGAATGTCCGTTTTAAATACAAAGTTTGATTGATTTTTCCTCTCTTTAAGAATGTAGATCGCCATGAAACAATTTTGAGTGCTTTCTTGGCCAAAGAAAGACACTTTAATCGGAAACCACACCGGGTGCGTTGAATTATGAAACACTGAATAATGTATCTACCTTCATGCGGATGCACTCTCAAAGCTATAGCGAAACGGTAATGGCATCGGGTAACAAATGCTTCACGAGACGATTCGCGCGCGCGAGACAGAGTGGAAGTGCTTCCCATCAAACGGCTGCTTCTCGTCATCGCCATCATCATCATCTCCCGCAGCTGCCGTCTAGCAGTGAGGCGCTCAAATTACACCGACGGCAATCCGCCCGGTGCATCCCCGTCTGGTAAGGAAATTAGCCGCGAATTTACGACTCATTTCATCTCGCAAGACGCACCGCCGCGCCGCCCGAAGCCTGAAATGCCATGCGCCAGGCATTATGTTCGCGGCCGACGCGGCACGCTTTTATGCTGCTGACGCGCGCCACGCGAGTGGTGGCAATTTACGGCGATCACCTTCGCGCCTAATGAGGTGCCACGTCCCAAGTGTCCCAAGTCTCCGTCTCGTGCATCGCATTATTGCACATTAGCAGCCAATGACAAGTGATTGTCTTGTTTTAAGTGCATCAATTACACCGGGACGTCACGCCGAGTGCCCCCGGAGACAATGGCGCCGTATTATGCTGTGCACCGCTGCGGACTTTGAAGTACGATTTTTCGTTCAATTCGTGCAATTACTGCACGTAACGCTACGTGGGATCGCGCTACTTACCAATGACGGACAGGTTGTATCGATACGTTTGTGTCTGTATCGTGCGGAAGTCGATACGGCACCGATAGACGCCCTGGTCGTGTCGTTTCAAGTTCTAGAAGCGGAAAGAGGAGAGACAACGTCGCTTTGTTAGTAGATGATCCGATCGAGAAAACACTCACTTTCAACACACACACACACACACACACCGCTTGACGTTTGTCATGGCCGTGTTCAGTTAGTAGTTCTGTTGGCATGCGAGCTGACAAGTGACAACTATGTGTGTGCGGATATGATGATTAAAAATTGACTCTCGGTAACTTGTGAGACATGGCTTTACGTTGTGTTTGCGTTTGCCCACAGGCCGGTGAAGCAGACAGGGCACGTGAATAAATGATACGCTGCTTCGAACATGTCAATCGAACTCGTACCGCACAAGCGCTCGGAGTGAAGCTATGAACTGCTCCGCACCGGCTATGCGATGTTTGAAGTGGATCCAAATTAAATATGACATTTCAATCTGTTTGCTGCTGTTGAGCTGTTCTCGTGAAGGAAAGGAGCTCCGGCAGGTGGTGGTGAAGTAGTTTTACCATGAAAACGAAACTAATTTCATTGCACACAGCATGACGGATAAAGAGGTTTTTGCTCCAAAGAATTCATTAAGAGAAGAACATCAAATGCTGTTCTTTTGAGGCAACCGATTCATAGGAACAGAGTATGGATTGGGTCTATTTAAAATGAAATGAAAACCAAGAAACCTTAAATGGCGTTGGCATACTGCTACACTCCAGTGGCGCCCTCTATCGGAATTGTTGCACTTTCGAATGCTTTCTTCCTTCAGAGGCAGGATTGGATTTGGTTCGTTCCATCATAATCCTTGTATGAAAGTAAGCCACATTCGAAAAACTTCGTTCAAGCGTGTTTGTTTTTTGTTTACGGTGAATCATTCCTACAAAAAAAATACCAACACTAATTAACCTCATCAATCGCCACTCGCTGCAACCGCACGCTGAAGGATGGAATGAAATTCGCGTTACGCGAAAAACTAGCGCACTGATCATTAGCGCAATTAGTATTTTTAATTAAATTAAGTACGATAGCTTTACAAGCATGGCGGGCCCGTGCCGGCACGTTGCCATCGTTTGCCTGGGTGGGCCGGGTGGTGAAACGATAGTGCCAGCGCTCGACTCATCATTTGACCATCGAATACTTCGGCTAATTACGCACGTACTTCGCGAACGCGCTCATTCCGTATGCGCCGGGCAGGACGGGAATGTTGGAGCTGCTGATGATGTTCCGTACGCCAAGCACACAGTGGCGCAGCAGAACCGAAGCTTGAAAAAATATTTAAAAAAAACATCCCCCTCATCTCGCAACACAAATAAACCCGGTGCCAACACACATTCCACTCCCATGTTTGAAAAAAAAGAACGAAGGAAACAAAAACAGCAGGCAACGAAACATAAAAGCACGCGCGCTCAGCCGCTTGGCAGATGGGTTACAACCGCAAACACGATTTTCTTTGGTTAAACATTGATTTTACTTCTCACCATCACCACCCACCCGACACCTCAGCCTGTCCAGCGGGCTGGTGGCGGATGTTCGACGTGGCGTGATTCGCGCACACTCGCCGGGTCTGAACATAAGTATATTAAAGCGTAGCATATGAGCAGCAATTCAAAAAGGTCGCACGTTGGGACAGGTGCGGCCACCTGGTGGCGCAAATGCTTGCCACACTTGATGGAATAAAGCTGCATTGATGTGTTTGTTGCGAGTGTTGCATGCATTCAGGCGTAATACGATAATTCACGCCTGAAAGTATGCAGTAAGTTTGTCTCTTTATACATTTGTGTCATTTTTTATTAAAATTATCAGTTTGGCTTTGTCACCAGCTTTTCGAAAAGATCTACGCACTTATGTGACTATGAGATAGTGGACTCTACACTGCATACAATTGACAGGAAAAATACCGGCTATGCGATGTTTGAAGTGGATCCAAATTAAATATGACATTTCAATCTGTTTGCTGCTGTTGAGCTGTTCTCGTGAGGGAAAGGAGCTCCGGCAGGTGGTGGTGAAGTAGTTTTACCATGAAAATGAAACTAATTTCATTGCACACAGCATGACGGATAAAGAGATTTTTGCTCCAAAGAATTCATTATGAGAAGAACATCAAATGCTGTTCTTTTGAGGCAACCGATTCATAGGAACAGAGTATGGATTGGGTCTATTTAAAATGAAATGAAAACCAAGAAACCTTAAATGGCGTTGGCATACTGCTACACTCCAGTGGCGCCCTCTATCGGAATTGTTGCACTTTCGAATGCTTTCTTCCTTCAGAGGCAGGATTGGATTTGGTTCGTTCCATCATAATCCTTGTATGAAAGTAAGCCACATTCGAAAAACTTCGTTCAAGCGTGTTTGTTTTTTGTTTACGGTGAATCATTCCTACAAAAAAAATACCAACACTAATTAACCTCATCAATCGCCACTCGCTGCAACCGCACGCTGAAGGATGGAATGAAATTCGCGTTACGCGAAAAACTAGCGCACTGATCATTAGCGCAATTAGTATTTTTAATTAAATTAAGTACGATAGCTTTACAAGCATGGCGGGCCCGTGCCGGCACGTTGCCATCGTTTGCCCGGGTGGGCCGGGTGGTGAAACGAAAGTGCCAGCGCTCGACTCATCATTTGACCATCGAATACTTCGGCTAATTACGCACGTACTTCGCGAACGCGCTCATTCCGTATGCGCCGGGCAGGACGGGAATGTTGGAGCTGCTGATGATGTTCCGTACGCCAAGCACACAGTGGCGTAGCAGAACCGAAGCTTGAAAAAATATTTAAAAAAAAACATCCCCCTCATCTCGCAACACAAATAAACCCGGTGCCAACACACATTCCACTCCCATGTTTGAAAAAAAAGAACGAAGGAAACAAAAACAGCAGGCAACGAAACATAAAAGCACGCGCGCTCAGCCGCTTGGCAGATGGGTTACAACCGCAAACACGATTTTCTTTGGTTAAACATTGATTTTACTTCTCACCATCACCACCCACCCGACACCTCAGCCTGTCCAGCGGGCTGGTGGCGGATGTTCGACGTGGCGTGATTCGCGCACACTCGCCGGGTCTGAACATAAGTATATTAAAGCGTAGCATATGAGCAGCAATTCAAAAAGGTCGCACGTTGGGACAGGTGCGGCCACCTGGTGGCGCAAATGCTTGCCACACTTGATGGAATAAAGCTGCATTGATGTGTTTGTTGCGAGTGTTGCATGCATTCAGGCGTAATACGATAATTCACGCCTGAAAGTATGCAGTAAGTTTGTCTCTTTATACATTTGTGTCATTTTTTATTAAAATTATCAGCTTGGCTTTGCCACCAGCTTTTCGAAAAGATCTACGCACTTATGTGACTATGAGATAGTGGACTCTACACTGCATACAATTGACAGGAAAAAAAACTTCACAGCAGCACGTTTTGTCCTCGGCTTCTCCACAGTGAATCACATCCGACGGTGAACAAATACAACAGAGGGAAACTCGCCTAAAGGAGAGGAATAATCTCAACAAACAACACGGCCCCCATATGGCTATACTGGCCGTCGGTGTGAGTGTGTGTGTGTGTGTGTGTGTGTGTTTGCACCTGCTGTACGGTACGGTTGACATAAAATTTCAATATACATTTGCCGCGTAATGAATTTGGCTTTCCGCTGGCTTGTTCATTAATTTTACAACTTCTTGGGTCGCCGTTCGCCCCGGTGCGTGTCCCGTGACGTGCCTTTTCATCATTTCCACGCATTTCCTCCGCCACGCGGGTAGCGCCGGGTTCGACAACCGAATCTTATCGAATTGCAAACGGTGTGAGCAATCTGTGTGAGCAAATTATTGGTCTTGTAAAAACATAAGCACATAAGAGCGCGCGAGTCGCGTGCGCGTTTGTGACTGTACCGGAAGTTCCCATAGGAAGCACCCGGGCCATGATCGTCGCGGTGAAGTGGTGCTATAAACGGTCGCCACCGCACAGGCCCACACGCACACAAGGCGCGCGCTGTGTGCAAACCCACGGCGGCGAGCGAGTGTGGGTTGCTTTATGAGTCATTTATGGCTGATATTTATATTAACCACGTCCCGCCGTTTATGGGGGGGTAGTTGTTCGTAAAAGAAGGGAATGAATGGAAAAACGAACGAACGCACCTCCCGCATGAAAGCTAATGTATGCGGGTGTGTGTTCGTGCGGCTGCTCGGGCGAGTATGGGTGCTAAATTAGATGGTTGTAAAGCTCTGGACGGATCGCCACCACCGTGCTTGATTGAAAAAGCACACCCTCCACCAAGCACACGTGACAAACGGTAGGTGCATGATTAAGTGAATGCATTTGCACGACGACGGCCATTTGCGTCACGGATGACGGTGCCGGTGCTTAAAGTTCGTGCTTCGGTGTACGGGGCGCTTTTAATTGAATTGTTTGCGTCACCGGTGGCATTTCGGACGAGATGGTGCAGTTCTAGCGATGAAACCGATACCTGTGGGGGTTGGCTTTGTGTGATTTAAATAATTATTCACCAGCTGCTTCCCAGCTGCTGGAGGGAAGGTTGTTTAGCATGTCGTTGTGTAGTTTGTTGCGCAGTAAAGCTCTTTTAAATACGCTGAAAGGATCTATTTATAGCACAGCACGAATGTTTCACATAACTTCAGACATCAGCGTTTGGAATAACTTTTCAATTCAAGGTATTAAACCCTTGCCTACGTTCAGCATTCCAAACAAATTGATGTTATTTATAAATTTATGGACTATCGTCTAGACATGATGATTTTTAAAGCCAATTGTGAAAAGTTTTTATTTGCAATAGATACGCTGACGAATTTGCTTGCAAACTGTATTCAAAATGTTGGTAATTGAGGTAATTGAGTTGATGAAGGGTTATTATAGCATAAGGGAGCATAGTGCATACTTTTAGGCGTTAACAATCAAATTCTACCTAGAAGCTTTACAGTTTCAGTACCAAATGCTGCCTTAACTCTTAATAAAGCTGATCACTAGAGTATTAATTGTAGATGCCTCTGAATGGTTATGGCATTGCATATATTTAGGCGCGTTTCATCGCATCTTGCAAAAAGCGAATATCTTTGTGCAATGGCTAGTTAAAATTTGTACCTCCAATATTTTGCGAGATATGTTCGCTGCTTTCCTGTAATCCAATAAAAGATGCTTCCAAACCTCATAATCGAAGGTGCTCATCGCTGGTCACGAACGTAATTAAAATTGCAATGGAATGTGATAAATATAGTTCAGCGCACGGCTTCTCCCCTTACCTTGATCAGCAAAGACGCCGGTGATTTATCAATATTGAATTTGGCACGTGATCCAAATACTTCGGGCGCTGACCAGTGTTACCTTGATCAGCAAAGACGCCGGTGATTTATCAATATTGAATTTGGCACGTGATCCAAATACTTCGGGCGCTGACCAGTGTGCCGGCTGGCGGGAAATTTTGTCACGTACATCGACGCTGTTTTCGGTCCCGCGTGAGTGAGCACAGAGGGCGAGTCGACAATGGTCCGTGGGATGGCCGGATTTGCAACATGCAACGAAAAAAACAAAACAAAACGAAAGTGGAGTCGTGAACGGAGTGCGTCTCCCGTGGCGGCGTTAGCTTACCTGTAGAGCGGGATGCCGGCGTTATCCTTGAACCACAGCACCATGTACACCTGGGACAGGGGCACCGTAATGGGACACTGCAGCTCGATGCTGCGTCCCTCGACGCCCTCGACGCTGAACACATCTGTCGGGATATTTGTAGCAGTGAGGAGGAGGGTGGAAGATGCGAAATATTTATTACTATTATTACTATCGTGAAAGTTCAACCCGAGGGGAAAGAGAACCGCACTTAGGTTAACGAGCCTTTAAGCTGAAACGAGCATGCTTTGCTGGGCGATTGAGCTTGCGCGATGGTGTTTGGTGTTGGACATTAAGAAGAGATACTGACATGCTCACGAAGACGCTTTTGAAGAGATTAAGAAGCAGCGATAAATGTTTTATACACCTGCATTAAACTATGGCGTATCTAGAATATTGTATTCATGTTTTTGTTGAATCTCTGCCGGTGCTTTCTTATTTTTCTTTTATAAGAGCGTTTATAAAACGAAATGAAACGGTTATGTTATGCGTATTGCATACCTTTTGGCGCAAATGTGATATTTCTGCACAAAAAACGTGTCATTCACATGCATGCAGGGCTAGGCACAATATATTTTATATGCGATTGCATACTTTTAGGCGTCAATAATTAAAAATTTGCCTTAAACTATGCGATCCGTTCTTATCATCCATTTGTCGCTCGCAGCTGGGAGCGGTTTGCTGTATATTATTGATTACCTACACCATCAAACTCATGTGTACAATCAATCAAAACCAGTCCATTTCGTTAGCTTACACTTAATTAATCCCTTTTTCTCGTCAGCCCACCCAACCGCTTGCCGCATGCAAATCTGCCGCTCTAAAATGGGAGATAAATCTCTCTCACGCAACGGAATGGGGGTGGTAAAAAAATGCGAACACTACAATCCCGGATTACACACTGCGAAGGGTTCAAGTTCGCGTGCTATAAATAAAATCAGCGTATCCAATTAGTGTGCTTTCCTCCCTCTCCCATACAGGACTCCCTTCTCGCGTACAGGCATGCGATTCTAAGCGCCGTTCGTCGATGCAATCGTCCCCGCGCTACAAAACAAGCAGCAGAAACGAGAGAGAGATCGCAGAGATCAAACTGCATTGGGCCGTTTTTGGGACCGCAATCGTGGCGAGTGAATTTGATAAATACGTACCGTGCGGCAGGCTCACGAAGGCAAACACATAGCGAGAGAGAGAGAGAGAAAAAAAAACCGAAAGCGCGTACAAACCTAAGGTATTAAACCCTTGCCTACGTTCAGCATTCCAAACAAATTGATGTTATTTATAAATTTATGGACTATCGTCTAGACATGATGATTTTTAAAGCCAATTGTGAAAAGTTTTTATTTGCAATAGATACGCTGACGAATTTGCTTGCAAACTGTATTCAAAATGTTGGTAATTGAGGTAATTGAGTTGATGAAGGGTTATTATAGCATAAGGGAGCATAGTGCATACTTTTAGGCGTTAACAATCAAATTCTACCTAGAAGCTTTACAGTTTCAGTACCAAATGCTGCCTTAACTCTTAATAAAGCTGATCACTAGAGTATTAATTGTAGATGCCTCTGAATGGTTATGGCATTGCATATATTTAGGCGCGTTTCATCGCATCTTGCAAAAAGCGAATATCTTTGTGCAATGGCTAGTTAAAATTTGTACCTCCAATATTTTGCGAGATATGTTCGCTGCTTTCCTGTAATCCAATAAAAGATGCTTCCAAACCTCATAATCGAAGGTGCTCATCGTTGGTCACGAACGTAATTAAAATTGCAATGGAATGTGATAAATATAGTTCAGCGCACGGCTTCTCCCCTTACCTTGATCAGCAAAGACGCCGGTGATTTATCAATATTGAATTTGGCACGTGATCCAAATACTTCGGGCGCTGACCAGTGAGCCGGCTGGCGGGAAATTTTGTCACGTACATCGACGCTGTTTTCGGTCCCGCGTGAGTGAGCGCAGAGGGCGAGTCGACAATGGTCCGTGGGATGGCCGGATTTGCAACATGCAACGAAAAAAAAAAACAAAACGAAAGTGGAGTCGTGAACGGAGTGCGTCTCCCGTGGCGGCGTTAGCTTACCTGTAGAGCGGGATGCCGGCGTTATCCTTGAACCACAGCACCATGTACACCTGGGACAGGGGCACCGTAATGGGACACTGCAGCTCGATGCTGCGTCCCTCGACGCCCTCGACGCTGAACACATCTGTCGGGAAATTTGTAGCAGTGAGGAGGAGGGTGGAAGATGCGAAATATTTATTACTATTATTACTATCGTGAAAGTTCAACCCGAGGGGAAAGAGAACCGCACTTAGGTTAACGAGCCTTTAAGCTGAAACGAGCATGCTTTGCTGGGCGATGAAGCTTGCGCGATGGTGTTCGGTGTTGGACATTAAGAAGAGCTACGGACATGCTCACGAAGACGCTTTTGAAGAGATTAAGAAGCAGCGATAAATGTTTTATACACCTGCATTAAACTATCGCGTATCTAGAATATTGTATTCATGTTTTTGTTAAATCTCTGCCGGTGCTTTCTTATTTTTCTTTTATAAGAGCGTTTATAAAACGAAATGAAACGGTTATGTAATGCGTATTGCATACCTTTAGGCGCAAATTTGATTTTTCTGCTCAAAAAACGTGTCATTCACATGCATGCAGGGCTAGGCACAATATATTTTATATGCGATTGCATACTTTTAGGCGTCAATAATTAAAAATTTGCCTTAAACTATGCGATCCGTTCTTATCATCCATTTGTCGCTCGCAGCTGGGAGCGGTTTGCTGTATATTATTGATTACCTACACCATCAAACTCATGTGTACAATCAATCAAAACCAGTCCATTTCGTTAGCTTACGCTTAATTAATCCCTTTTTCTCGCCAGCCCACCCAACCGCTTGCCGCATGCAAATCTGCCGCTCTAAAATGGGAGATAAATCTCTCTCACGCAACGGAATGGGGGTGGTAAAAAAATGCGAACACTACAATCCCGGATTACACACTGCGAAGGGTTCAAGTTCGCGTGCTATAAATAAAATCAGCGTATCCAATTAGTGTGCTTTCCTCCCTCTCCCATACAGGAATCCCTTCTCGCGTACAGGCATGCGATTCTAAGCGCCGTTCGTCGATGCAATCGTCCCCTCGCTACAAAACAAGCAGCAGAAACGAGAGAGAGAGATCGCAGAGATCAAACTGCATTGGGCCGTTTTTGGGACCGCAATCGTGGCGAGTGAATTTGATAAATACGTACCGTGCGGCAGGCTCACGAAGGCAAACACATCGCGAGAGAGAGAGAAAAAAAACCGAAAGCGCGTACAAACCTGCTCCCGGAATCGACCGGAAACGGGATTAAAACAAACCGAAATGATGAAAACGATAAATCGATCGGTGGTGATGGTGTTTCGCGTTTTGTCGCAATCCCTGGCTGCTGCTGTTGCCGCTGGACGGTAAAAACTGGAACCGCGAAAAATCGTTTCCGACCGGAGTAAAAGTGTTTCATAGAACACACACACACACATTCGTGGGAGAAAAAAATCAGCGCGAAAGGAAGTCACATAGAGCGCAAATGGATGATGGATATTTGGATGACGGTGGAAAACAAAGCCAGCACAAAAAAAAACGCTCCGCACAAACTGCTGAAACATCCCGACGCACTGCAGTTTCAGCTCGCTTTGGCCTCCGCCCGGCCGGAATCCAGTTTATCGGTTCCACCACCCACATACAAAAAAAAAGTCGGCACACCCCAACAAACCCACTAGGCACCATCGCTCAAAACCCTCGGATGAGATATTTGATGATCTCGAAAACAGCAATCACGTGTTCCAGCGAGGCGCATGAAATGGCCGTTGCACGGCCGGAGTGCAAATGGAACGGATAAGGCGTTTGGCGCTGACAGTAATCTAATTTCCCTGCCATACCAACATTCAAATCAATCCCGGTTCGACAGCGCAGATGCAGCCGGGCCTTTTTGCTGCGCGCCCGTTTTGCCTGCGTGCCGGCACCTGCAGGTGCCAGGGCGATCCGCTCGGGCTTTGTGTTTGTGTGATTTGTGTGCGTGCGCGTGGAAAATATGTTTCGCTCGCTAGCTAGCGCGCTTTGGCCTGCGGGTGCTTCGGTTCCTGTTTGGCGGAGGGAGAGGGAAGTGATTGAGAGCTTTTCCAACACGAACCACCGTCCCGTGCCTTGAACGCTGTGCAGCGGGATTGCACACGGGGTGAAATATGTGTTACTACATCCGCCGGGTCCGAAAATGGTGCCAATTATTGGGACTATCGCATGCTCGTGAATAAGTTTGGGAGGTAATCGTTTTCTAGATTGCACTGATTGAGTGTTGAATTTGGAATAAAAATTACAGGGAAGCGGAATCGTCTGGAGAGTAAATAATGAAGATATTTTGATATTCTAATCGATAGGATCATTTTGCGAATAGGTTAAATAAGTGGCTGGAAAACCGGCCTATAAACAGAACGTAATTTACGGTTTAACGTATGATTTTATCGACAAATTTCATTCAAGAATATAAATGAATAAAACAAAACAAATATAATATATTATAATGATAATTTCGATCTTCATGCTTCTGAGATCAGCATCCGATTCTCTGGTTTGTGTCCTGGATAGGCAAACGCCTGAAAGTATGCAATACGTTGCGTGAAACTGCGATTAAAATCTTACAAATCATGTCGTTTCAGATGCTTGAGTTGTTTATAAATCAAACAATTAAAGCAAATGTATTGTTTAACTAAAAAAAAGTGAGACGGACGATTGGAATCCCCACAGCCACCAAAGTGCACCATGGAACCAAAACCATATTTCAACGGCAGTTTGTTTTGGATAAGAGCCCTCACTATATTTTGGACCGAATCATCGTGAACAAAGGAGAAAATAATGTTTTATTCACAACGATCCCTATTTATTCAGCAGAGGCGCAATTTCAAATGAGTGTGTTATTACCCCATTTTGACCCTTTATTTGTCTAGTCTTAATCAGGTTTACCTGTTTTGTTGGAAGGAAACTTACTCTCAGGTTCCAGGGAACCCAAGAAATCAACCCAAGATATTGTAAGACTATAGTGGATGAGTGATTGCTTGACAAGAAATGTAATTAAATGGACGGCAAGGATTTGATGCAAAACATCCCATCATTGTTAATCCTCTTTCATTGAAAGTATTCTTATAAATGTATAAAAATGGGCTTAATTAGAGTAGAAATACTTTCACTTGACGACGACACGCCCAGCAAATCACTGCGCACACACACACACACACACACACACACACACACAGAACACTACAAAGCGCAGCCGGTTTCGGGAAGGCGCCATTGCGCGCGTGTCGCGTTAATTCCGAACCTCCGGATTGTGCAATCTTTCCGTGTGTCTATTTTTTGTTTCCTGATGGTCCTGCTGCTTGCTTCCATTTTCCTAGCTCCGTTTCCGACCGTGCTGGATGTGCTCCTATGTGTGTGTGTATGGTTTTATGTTTCCTTCGTCGTTTCCGAGGCAGAGTGCCATTGTGGGACGACCGCAGGCGCATCTCGCGGTGGTCCGTGCTGTTTGTTGTTTCAGTTATGTTTCATTTTCATTTCACGACGGCCAACCACCGAAGCCGTCGAACGCTTCGGCTCCCGCAAGTCACGGGCCCTGCACTGTGGGTTGTGAAAAGAAGTGGAAAAGAGTGAAAAATATTAACAAACAAACAAGTAAACAAACAGACAAACAAACACACACAGGCGAAGATGCACTATAATCAAGTGAAACCCATCTTGCGCTTATCGTGCGGCACGAGCTGCATCCGAGCTGGCTCGGCACCACGTGCAGATGCGGGCATTCGATACGCACAGCGCCGCCATCGCCACCGATTCGGTGAAATGTTCATGGCGAACCGTGGAATGCAGCGTTCCGTGATGCAACTGCTGATGGTCACTACGTTACGCCGCCGGTTGCTGGGATGCTGGCACACCAGCAGCAGCAGCAG
>KZ067682.1:112620-146326 GCA_002091845.1 Anopheles cracens | reverse complement strand
CTCCGCCCGCGTAATGGCAGCGCGATGCGCTTTACAATATTAAAAAGTAAAATTTCCCTCGAAGTGCACGTTGCACGCCGCATCTTCGGCATGGGAGGGGGGAAAAAGCTTCTTGGCGGGCGTGGGTAGAGCGCTGCAAAATTGTCGGAAAGACATCGCAATCTACATTTATTGTCGGACCGGTCTGGGAAGCGTGCGCTGGGAGCCGTGTCGAGTATTAGTTTTTTTTTCTCTCTCTCTCTCTCTCTCTCTTTCTTTTTCGTTCGTTCCAGTCCACCCGGCTGGGATTGGGTGGGGCTGGGTTGGGGAATGGGGCGCACCTGTTAACTTTTCGCTTCAGAAATCCACAGCTGGATGTGCCGTGTGCGCGGGATAATGAAATGTATGGTTCCGCCACGCAGAAACACCGCGCGTGTTGAGTTGGTGGCGTCGCGGCGGTGGAAGGATGGAAGGGCGGGAAGAAACGCGGAAGCTAATGTACATTTCTTAGATTGCTTAATCAATATTGGCCGCGAGATAAGCGCAAGTTCTTCCGTGAACTGCATTACACTAATGGAAATGGCAATGAGATGGCTCTTCGTGTGTCACACAGCATGGCGGGAAATGAACTAAAAATATTACTTCATATATATATATTTTTCTATATGGTTGTCATTTAACTCGTATAAAATTTGTTTCGATTTGTTATAAAAAATATATAAAATAATAATTATTTATTTAATATTCAATAATACACTCTGATTCGGTTAAAGAAAAGTAGGCTCCCTGGCCAAACTTGCTGTGTGCTGTGCGTGATGCATACGTGCAGGCGACTTTCGCACATTACGTCAGATGGTTTATCTCGTTTCGAAATGGTTCACTTCATTTTGACGATAAGAGCGCTCTTAGTGGACGAAAGCTGCCATTAGAAAATTTAACACCCATCCCAACGGGTCTCGGGTTCTAATTCTGGACGAATAATTTGCACGCTCAAGAGGTGTACGAGTGTGGCGAGCCCGTCTTCGCGAAGGTTGTTTCGCGAAGTGTTCCCGAGCGAGTAAACAACCGTACCGCAGCCTCAAACAACAATCCTTAGCCAGAGTGCCAGGCTCTCGGCAGGCGCTAATGAAACCCGCGACGGACGGTGCAACTTATGTGGAAGCTGATTTCGAGCAAACCCCGGGCGGGTTAAATTCTATTAGGCATCTGCCCACGGACAGATTCTAAACAAATTATAACTTGATTTCGCGAATGAGGGCGGTTGGTAAAGTAAAAGTAAAAGGTAAAGTTTCATAATTTCTTGGAACTTTTTTTAAAAAATTTCCATTAATTGTAATGCTATTACCATTGCTTCAACCTTTTAAAGAGTTTGAATTGGAAGAGTCGCCTTAAAAATACGGCCATTTAGAAGATCTTCATTTCTGAATGATGAAAGCTATCACAACCGGTTTCATCTCTAATGGCTGAAAAACGATCTCACAAATGAACATGCTTTATAAACATATAGTTAGCAAAAGCTGTCTCTCTCACCCAACAATCTCTTTACATGCGCTTTACGTGGAAGCGAATCGATTGATAGGAAAATGTCAATATGGTGTCATCTTAATTGCATAACTTCGGGCGTATTTCTTTTATATTTAAAACAAAGTTGCTTTGATGTTGTTTAACATATTAGTAGTGAATAAAATGTTCATATTATCTGACCTATTATTGACATAAACTTAAAGCAATATTCATCATTCGTCAATAGCTCATAGCTCTCAACATCCGCACAGAAGCAAGCAACAATAGAGGTAGATTATCGATCGAAAAAATCTCTTCCACCCGTGTTGTGCTTTTTTTCCCATGCTGGCATACATTTTTCATTCGCTCTAGCAGGGTAATAAAATGCCGGAAACCTCAGTGCGCAGTGTTCCCTGCCTCGCGAAACGCAGCTCGAGTTAAAAAATCACCCAACCCAACAATAAGCCAAAACCCCCGACCACCCACCGCGCGGGACGCCGGCAGATCATTCAAACGATGATCGAGAAACGATGAAAACGACAAATCCCCTAAAGGAGCACTCATTGTGCGTCGATTTCATCGAAAGAGGTTACCGCTGCGATAACTGCGTGCCACTACCGACGCCGGCGGCGGTGATGTTGGCGTCGATGATGGCGCACACGGATGCCTGCGCCTATAATGGTCGTCGCGCTCAAGCACACCGCTCGCACCGCTTTGGGAGGTTTTAATTTTTGATCAATGATTCACCGCCCTCCCCCGACCGGGGAGTCCTGGTTCGGGCAATTGTCTTTTCGGCGAGCCGCGTGCGCTCCCGTACACGGCGCCGGCCTACGGTAATCCCCGGCGGTACAGTATTATTTCAATAATAATTCATTAACGCGTGCGGAAATAACATGAAAAAAGCACACAGAAACAGCAGCAGAGGCAGAGAGAGAGAGAGAGAGAGAGAGAGAGAGAGAAAGAGAGCGGGAGTGCAGAGCAGCAAACAAACAGAAGACGCTGCACGGATTCGTCGCGTTAAGCGTGCATGTGTGCGCCTTGCGTGGTGTCGTTAAATAGCGAACCGCGTGCCATTCAGTCGTTCGTTGTATGATGATAAACCTTTCATGCTTTCATGCGAAACCTGGTCGAGGATGGCGGGGGCGTATTATTTTTGTGAACTATCGAATTTAAATTTTTCACCCACAAACTGAGAAAAAAAGACGATACACACGCATACTGATTTTCGTGCGATGATTTATGCAGTGTTCGATAGTCCGGCAGCAGCGCAGCACAGGTGGGAGCCCAGGCGCCAGCGGTTGGCTCTGCTGCGGTGGGAGTTATTGTTTACACATAAGGAAATATTTAAAATTGCAAGTCGCAAGATACATTTTTCGGCGGTCGCGAATGCGGTGGTAGCAGATGAGCAAATAATCTGGCCCGGTACTATTAAAGCGTTTTTTTTAAATTTACGAGAGAACATTGGCCAGTGGTGGTGATTAATATTTTTATTATTAATATTCAGTGATTGTTTCACGCTTGCTTCGTTTTGATTTTCGGTGAAGTTAACGCAGAAATGTATATGTTTTTTTAGGATGCGGTACATCATCATAACTTGGTTGTATGTATCGGCAATTCGGGAAACCATTTCACAATATTCGTTCTAAATAATTGATAAATTTAGTTAACTGCCAAATAACGCGTTTGTGAAGCGTTGATAAAGCGTTTATAATGTTTGACGTATTGAAAATGCACTACGCTAGTGCTTTGTAAGCGCTTGAACTGCTGATTGCATACTTTCTGGCGTTTATTGGCTGAATCAGCTATAAAGCCTTTATGAACGCGTGACTTGTTCAGTGTTTCTAGAGTAATATATATGAGACTATGAGATAGTTGTTTCCATTTTAGTTCAGTTAAACATACTTTTTAAACTGGAGAAGCAGTTATATTCTACGGCATAAAAGGTTTTCGAAGAAAATAAAATTAGTAAGCCCGCTCCAAATGCCACGGAACACGATTAATAATCTTTTTCGTGAAAATCTCTCAACCAAACAGACAAGTAAAGCTCGTTTGATTCTTTTCGAAAATCCTAGACCTAACGAAGAAAGAAAAAAAAAACTGCGGAAAGCTTCCCTTATTATGTCGTACCCAACAAACTACCAACAAATCCATTAACAAGCACACCGCAGATCATTAATAACTACGGTAAGCCGTGTGTCACGGCTCGATACCGGGAACTACGACCGGACAGAGATGCTGCACTTCAGACGCTGTCTAGCTGGGGAAAAAGTTCCCTCCAGGCTGGCCAGTGACGAAATAGGCCCACGCAGGAAAAACTTACCTACCGGTATGTGGGTGTTTGGTTTTTTGCTCCGCTTCCCCAGCCCAGCCAGCAAGCGATGCGATGAATCTGGTGCCATTTCAATTAATACACCCTTCCCGAAAGCGGTCTGTGTCGGCTGAATGGCAGGGTGATCCTAATATTGGGCCAGCCGAAGCTCAAGCTCATGCTGAAGCGCCCCCGCCCCTAAACAGCTCCGAACAGCTGCTCGAAAGCTCCCGCCCGCGACGGCTTAGTGTCAAAACTGCACATGCACATGCGGGACGATAAGAACGGTCAACGAGTGCGGCGGGAGGGTGCGAGAAATCAGAGTGATTAATTGTTGCCTCGTAAAAGTCCACCGATGATGGTAGGCCACCGTCACCGTAAGGCTCCCCAGGAAGGACCCGTGAGTGTGTGTGTGTACGTGTATAGTCATAATAACGAGCAGATCATCCGTTGGCAAATTTGAGCGACCAACCGTCCTTTCCTGGAGCCCGCCAGCAGACATGAGCTGCAGCGAGACTTGACGCACGACAGGAACCCCGCAGGGCGCCCCCGGGGTGGGGCATGAAGGTGGCGATAATTTATCATCATCACGTGGCCGGTCGACCGTGTGCTTCCAATCGGGAAGCGGGTTCGCCGTTTTGCACCGGACACCATCCGCCAGTGCGAGAAACGCATGTTGCAGTCGGTGCGTCACCCGATTTTACAACATAATACGGTTGTGCAGCTCACCAACAACGTATCGATTGCTTACCGAAAACAAGGGCACGGTATCATTTTCAAAGCGTCCAGGCGCTTCTAAACCCATCCAAGGTTTCGTTTCCCTTGTGGGTTGTGTTTTTTTCGGTTAGACACACACACATTAAACAGTGGCCTTCTTTAATCTATACCCTTTCCATTCTACTTCATCGATCATGGACACCCCATCGGATTAAGCCCACCCGCCGGCAGCGGAAGGTGGGACATTTTCACACCCACATAAGTCATTAGGCACCCCGCCGGGTCCGGGCGCGGTGTTGAGGCGAAATAAGGTGTTACGCCTGCACCCGGCCGAAGCGCAGAAACAGTTAATTAGCAATTTCCTAACCGCTTGATCCGATGACAATGGAAAAACTAATTCCATTTCCCGGGCAGCCCTCGCTCATTAGGGCCCCGGCGAAATCGAAACTATTTCCATCCTCCACCTACAGCCGGCAGGGCCAGGCGAGAGATGTTTGCCGAGCCGATTGGGCTGGTTCAGTCGCGTGCGAACCCGGGAAGGCCTACCTGAGCCTACCTAACCGGCTTGTCAGACGTGTCAGACTAAAAGGCACTGTTTCGGGCGGTTCGGCGTAATCGATGAAGCATTTGCCACATCCGTCGGTGATGGCACCGGAAGCTATTAAAGCGGTAAGCTGAATTGGGACAATCACCACCCCGCAGAATGGTTCAATCGAGGGGAGGCAGTTTTTCCGGCCCTGGTTGGCCAAAACAAACACTTACCCGTTTGTCGTTTGCTACGGTTGGGTTGGGCTGGGTTTAATTACGGCTAAAGTAAACGATCGAGTTTTAGTTTTCAACTTGAAGAAAGATACCAAAGGAGTATTTTTTTCATTTTATACAAATTTCATGTACTGCAACTCTCTATTGTTGCCTTCGTGTTGGAAAGGGTGAAGGCAGTCGGCACGATCTAAATATATTCATTCTATTACGATTACTATCGGAACATGAGAACCGTTCCGCACCAAAACCAATGAAAACAGACGCCTTCAACTAATTGTGCTCATCCCGATCAGCCCTTCAAGCCGCGCATTAGAGTTTGATGAGCTTCGAAGCGCTCAGGGCGGGTTTTTGCTGTGTGTATGTGTAAACCCAGTGGTTCGTCCGCCGCCGTACGGATGGATCGTCCCGACGGGAGTCCACATTAATTATTCTGCGGCCGCTGTCATAACTATGGACCATCAATTCCGGTTCACAAAACCGAAATTCACACGGGCGCGCGCTCGCGGAGAGCTGCTCTCCTCAATGCGCATGGTGCAGTGTGGTTGCTGTGGTGGCGATAAAATTTTAGGAGATTTTTTTCCTTACACCTTTGTTCGCGTTGCAGAAACGTTCGGGGACCGGGCCCGTCCGGTTGTCAAGTCTCGGCTACCATAACGGAACAAGTGGAGAATTGCGTTGGTAAGAGGACGCTTTTACGCTAGATTGCAGGTATCTAGCTTTGGCATAGATTATGAAGGAGATGATAGACAAACAATTACTAATTCACAACAGAGGGCGGCCCAAAAGCAGGGCCAAAATACCAAACACTCAGGTGAAGAATAATTGAATAAAAGGGGGTGTGATTATTGGGCCATTGCTTGCTTGCTAGGCGTGATAACGCGAATAATTTCATGAGTTTCGTTTCGAATACTTTTGTTTGAAAAACATGCAGACTATACTAGGACTGGTCAAATTTATGAAACATTTGCAATGTAAATTATACTCATTGGCTTGATTGCGCCTGAAAGTATGCTATGTGTGTTTCATGTACTCCCTCAGGGATACATTTAACATATGCGCCAAAATGTATGCAATGATAGAAAACGCTTAGCCCTTGAAGTGTTTGTTCTAAAAACAACGTATTATTGTCTGAATACATACATTTAAGTCAAAGTATAAAATATAAAATACATATTGTTGCACTGGGCAAGTGAGCTTGTTGGGACGATTCCGATTTTACAGACCAAACCTAATATATTTAGCTGATCTTATTGTCATCACGAAGCGAAAGATTAAACAACGTATCGATTGCTTACCGAAAACAAGGGCACGGTATCATTTTCAAAGCGTCCAGGCGCTTCTAAACCCATCCAAGGTGTAAATTTTCCAAATTTCACAAATTATAAATCCCATTTGCCGATCGGAATCGGCACCAGCGCACGCAGTCTAATGTATGCTTCCCGAGCCATCGTTCCGGGAACGCTGTTCGGGAAATGCTTCGTGCGAAGCACGCAGCGCCGCGCTTCTAAAAATCTTTCGAACCGGAGTGCTTCATTAAAATTTCCCGACGTAGGCTCGCGCGAAGCAGTGGGCAGGGAAGAACAAGTGGCGGGGGGGCGATGATGAAAAATGATGCCCGGAAAAGTTGCGAAAAGTCATAAGACGCGCAGAGACATTAATTTGCAGAAGCTTTTATTCATTCTATTACGATTACTATCGGAACATGAGAACCGTTCCGCACCAAAACCAATGAAAACAGACGCCTTCAACTAATTAGCAGTTTCAATTTCAATCCCTGCTCGTGGCGTATGGCTAAGAACTTAAACCCCAAAACTCACTCGCATCGCTTCGAGTTGATCCTTCAAACACAAACCAATCGATGCCGACGGGAATCCGCACCGGAGATGATATTCACGGATCAGCACTTTGCGCTCGGATTTCATTCTTACTTTCGTGGTAGTTCCCGAGGCCGTTTATGATACGTTATGAGCGCGTGGGAAATATTAAGCTAATAGTGAGGGCAAATAGTGAAGGAAGCCTTCAAAACCGAAACGCTTTGTTGCGCACCAGATGGTACCAGATTCTAAAAATATTTCGTTAAAAATGTAGAAAATCCAAGAATACCAAACTCGGCGGATTAGTATTCACGCCGCGACAGATCTGTAAAAACCAAACGAGCATTTAATTGCAAAAACGTAGTTCAAGGGAAGACGCTAACCGATGTATCTATCTTTAGAGTCCACAGCTCCCAGCGATAGATACTGCTTCGTTTTTCATGAAATGTTTGGAATAAGCAAATCAAGCCATTCCTTATCAATATGGCGGATAAAATACAGATCAGATCAAATCTGGTGCGTATTCTGCGAAATATGTTAATTAAACTGACAAAAGAGCGTTATTACAGCGTTAGTGAAGCGTTAGTAGTGCACATGGTATATTTTTTGGAGTCATATTGCGTTAGCCGCCTTAGGGTATGCAATTTGCACAGCAAACGCTTCATTAACGCTCCTTTGACGACCCTCGCAAGTCTATAGGGCGCAGTTTAGCGATATTCACCGTTATTTCGAGTCAAAATGACCCTTGGTGATTTTTTAAATATATTTTTTTATTTACAAAAGCGTATATCCGGAAAGTAACCATGGGTAATTAGGCATGGAAATGTGTGTTTATTTTTGTTGTGTTCATCTCGAAATATATAAAATTATTCTAAAATTTGTTGATGAAAATTATGACTCACTATTGTTCTTAACCATTGTCTTAGTCAGTATCTTTAACCGTAGCGAAATATTAAATGAACAAGAAATATCTCTTCCCCGTAAGCCTTCGCTCTCATGTCGAGTGAACTGTAGGCTTTCGCGAAATTCAATAAATCGATATACCCGCTTCGATCGATCCGTAAATTTTCCAAATTTCACAAATTATAAATCCCATTTGCCGATCGGAATCGGCACCAGCGCACGCAGTCTAATGTATGCTTTAGGAGGTTTAAAGATTCGATCTCGGGTGGAAAAGTGTGGTGTCTCGAGTGAGATTCGCGGGAAAAGTGTGTCCTCGACGCTCGCGGGTTTTGTCGGAACCGAAGTTTCTCCGTGGCATATTTTCGTGGCACGATTCGAACGAACCACGCTTGCCTAAATTAAACAATTTGTCTAGCACACTGTGGGATTTACCATCGAGACGTGCTTCAGTGATCGATTTTTCGGGGGAAGAATTTTTCCATTTATTCCGAATAGCTTTGGTGTGTTTTTGGAAAAACGCTGTTATTGATGAATACTTCGTTTATTAATATTCACGAAAATATTCTATTGCGAACATAATTCACAAAGGCAATTAAAGATACAAATGTCCTAAGCTAAAACTTAAATAAAGAACACTGTTTTAAATTGGCGTATAGAGCATTGCATACTTTTAGGCGCCAATGGTCTACATCAGCCTAAATGTATGCAATGTCTGCAAAAAACGTTTCTTTACGTTATATTCGCACAGTTTCGTCAGCCGCTGGGCATCTAGTCCGGAAATCCAACCACATTCTACCTGAAAACAATGCATTATCAAACATCGAAAACAAAACCTAATCCACAAACTGTCACCAGAACTCCTTGATGTAAACAAAACATATCTAAATGCTTCTTAAAGTATACTCCACAACATTCTTCTTTAAAGTAAAACTTTCTTTTACAAAAAAAGAAAGCGTTCCATGGAAAACCAGAAAATGAATCTCATAAAGAAACAACCAGAAAATATATACCAGACGCCATAAGACAACACACCGGCCCCGACTGGCAACTGGTTTACGTTACTCGCTCGCATCCACCGTGCGCCCAACGGTATCATATGATAAATGCTGCAATTGCTTCATCGAGCGCGGTGTTATTTAAAAATTGAACGATATAAAACATTCCACCGCCGGAAGCGAGACGCGAGGAGCCGTAGCTTGGGGGGCGGAAAAGAGGCCAAATTTGCACCTCCCCCGAAAGGTTGACAAATTCCAGCGGAAATGTTGAGATAAATTTATTTATCTTGAGCACCCATTATGGCGGTAACTCTTGCGTGCTCGTGCTCGGCGGCTTGGTTGGGGTGGAACGGGGGCATGGGAAGGCGGCTCCGGTGGTTCTGCCGGAGGCGTTCCGAGTTTGCTCACGCTCCCCGGTACCCGGCAGTTCCGTAGCGTGAAAGTGGAACGCCCGTGTACAGGTGTGCTCAGGCTCGCACCACCGATTAGAGGTTACGGTGGTGGACGAGAAAACCGGCAAGTGGCACCACTTCGCAGCACGGAACACTAATTATTCAGCGCGTTTCGCCAATTTCAAAACCCGAAAGGGGAGACATCCTACGGAGCCACCGCCAAACGAGCGGAATCGGAAATGAATTTTGATGTTTGGTCCAATGTTGGGTCCCCCGTAGTCGAGTTTCACTCTGCGCCCGGCTTGTAACGCCCGGGACAATTGTCCCGAAAGTGTGTAGATTCGTCACAACACCAAGCAACACCAAGCTAATTTGATTCTCCACCGCTCACCCGATGTTATCTCCGATCCGGGGAGAAGTTTACATCGGTTTTAAGCCAACGGAAACGGCGCCAGGCGTCTTGTACGACAACCACCACCGCGTCGCGTTGGTGGAGATGGGCGCCCGTGTTGAGGTTAAGCTCGTTTCCGACCCGGACGCCTAATGGCGGTGAAAAATCAAGAGTAGCTTCGAGATCCTTGGAGATCTCGGCTGGGCGTAGAATCCACGCATGTCTTCAACCACCTTCACGCTCCAAATCCCGGCCCCTCGGTGGGTGCCAACACGCAACGGATGTGATTACAACAAAAGATTAATTCGTTATGTGTGATTTATGCGTAGCGTGCGTATTGTGCCGCTGCGCTGCTGATATCCGGCGTTATGGCGCGGCGGTGCACGAGTATCACCAATACCCCGGGAACATTTGTTGCGAGAAATGCTTCCGGAGCGTACGACTGCTTGCGGATAGAATTCTTTGCCAAAGATTTCCGGTACCGCCAGCAAGGTGGTTTGCGGATGGGAGCATGTAACCACAGAACGTGGCAAATCGTACGAGCTCGTCGAGAAGATGTAAGGGCTGGAATGATGGCCTGGAAGATATTAAAAGTTTATTGTATCGTGCCTGGGGAACCTCACCACCACGGATGGATTGAAGGATGAGATTTCGCGGAAATTAAAACTGCATGTTCCATCCACAGCGAAGTATTAACACTAACGAGCATTTCAGGTGTCAAATGACACTTTTGTAACTTTGAGCTTCGATTGCTCTTAACCCGGTTATAGCTATCGTCTTCTTGTTTCCAGCTAAAGTCTTATATTTTTACAATGATTTATTTGAAATGTACTTGAAAATTGAAAATTTTTGAAACACAGCTTGTTACATCTAACAGTCACTTATGGTGTCTATTGACACCTATAAGGGTATTTTAAGAAAAGGGTATTTTTTGACACCCTATTTCACCGCTAGTGTTACGAGCTGAAGAAACGCTCCCCGCCTGACGGTTGAAATGTGACCCAACAGCACAATGGAGCGAAGTTGACCGGAATTGGAGCGCGGAATTAGTCTTCCGGCACACAACTTGATCCGAATCAACCGTCTTGCTGGGACAAAACCAACGAACACGACACGGCGGGCATTCTTTATTTAGTTTTAATTTCGTGTGTTGTTGCGAACAGCGCACGGAGGGTCTGGGCCCACGCCGGGGTCAAAAACTTGCTGATCTCTCACTTCGGGTTCGGGGAATGTCGGCGTTGAAGAACTGTGCTGTCCAGAGGATGTGAGCCGATGGACGGTGCAAGGGGCTAAGCTCTTAGGTGAATTAGGTGGAAGTCACCACCACCACCAACACCAGCAGCCATTGTCGGAAAGTTTCGCTCGTTCGAAACTTCCCGCCCGAGGGGAGGGTGACGTAAAACCTCAGGCAGGCGGCTGGGCGTAAAACCGGTCACAAAAACCCTCGTGCGCACCAGGTGATGTGCCCCGATGGGTAATGGATACACGCCGGGCCAAAGCACAGCTCATCAAGGAGTTCATTAATTTTACCAACTTTATGGTGTAGTACGACCGGGCGGCCATCTTCGTCACCCGGGGGCGCTGTGTACGACCCGCTCCGGGCGGTGTACGAGAGGAAAAGAAGGAAGAAGACGAAGAAGAAGCAGCAGAGCAAAGCGACCATTGTGACGCCTTGTTCGCCACACTTGAAAAGACATTTTCTAAAGAGCATAATCTCATAATCATTGGCGAGTAGTAGCAGCAGCTGTAGGAGTAGTTACAGGCGCCAGGAGCCCCCAACGGTGGAGTGAGCGGATTTTTTTGTTGACCTTCTTCGCTCGCGCGCTGCTCCTTTTGACAGTGCCCTTGTGTGGCCGAGCGTCGGTTTGGGGTGGGAGGGGGAGCAAACAAAAAATGGAGCAATCTTGAGCCAACTTCGCTTTCACACCAATTAAGCGGTGAATAACACTGGATGCAACACTCGGGCACATTTTCTAAAGCGGTTAGGTGGCATTGTGCGTCAAGCAAAAGAATGGAACATTGAAATGAGCTGTCGGGTCGGGGCGGAAGGTGCGTCATTCGTGCACGTCGCGTTTCGCTCTTCGCGTATCGGGATGCTATACACTAGTTCCGACACCGTCAAGCATGATTTCCGGTCCTTTCTTCACGGCAGCCCAGCCCAGGCTCTGAGAACGATGACCAGTTTCTGCACTGTTTTCGGTAGCAACTAATGTGTTCATGTTAACGATATTAAGCTCTCGCCAATTTAAGCTTGTCATCAACAAACAACAACTAGTTCTTTAGATTAGTAACTGCGTTTGGATACTTTTGGGCTAATATTTCATATTAGCAATAGAAAGGTACAAATAAATAACAACAAAAGAAAAGTTTTCAGTAACTCTCTGTGTGTCAGTTTGATAAATAATACCTGCCATCTTGCAAAACAACTTGGCTTGCAAACAGCGATGTTGATGTGTTCCTTATTTTCTAAAATTGTCAGAATTGTAGTAATATCCCACAAATTTTAAAGAAAATGTCAACATACTAATCCTTCTCAAACTCAGACTCCAATTCAGACAGTTTAATGCATGTTACAGATGGATTAAAGATAAATATAACAATCTGTTGGCGGCCGACTTGCTTCATTGCATACATTTAGGCGTTAAAATGAAGTGAGAAACTACTATCCGAGGAGTAGTCATTATATCACCATGTACTGACGTAATCTCTACGAAAACAGGTTTATTAATGAATTGTTAATTCTTTTCTGTTATTATCTAGTCTATTGTTATCCATCACAGCTTGGTAAAGGCTCTCCTTCGGTGTGCTTTTTTCATATATGTGGTACGAATCCACATGCAATCATGCCGCACTTGACTGAACGGCATACAACACATTACACACATTAAAAATGATTTAACAGAAAACCTACTTAATATTGCAAAAATGTTATTTTTCACCAGCCACCGGCAACGCACAGCTCGCAGCTCCCGTTGCCGTTTCCAGCGAATCACAGCGCGGTGAGGCGCGGTGCTGTGAAAACGTTTCTGAGAAGGAAAACACAATTACTGTCCCGCCGCCTCGGTGCCCACAGCGCTCGCAACAGATGCTCTCGGTTCTCTGTCCACACGCCCTGGGTGTCTGGGTCGACGGTAGGTGGGAAGGATCGATCCCGTTGGAGAGAACGGCCGGCGCAAAGTGTTCTTGTTGACTTACCGTGTTTGTCCTTTTCGTGCATCGATTTTCCATCTATTAAATTTATAATTAGCACCAATTTCCACCACAGCACGTGTACGAAACCGTCGGTCCTCATGTTTGGGCAGTGCGTGGCTGTGTGCGGTGCCCGGGCCCTGTTGTTTTGTTGCCTCCGTCTCGGTACGCACTCACTGTCCCTTTGCACGCAGGGGTCTCTGTTTTTTTTTATTATGCTTCGGTTGTTTTGCTCGAAAGAAAGCTTCTTCCTTTCGACGCTTCCTTCCTTCTGTTTGACGCAGGTCGGACAATCTGTTGCCGGGCTACGCAGTGATGAATCTGCGCCGATGTTCAATTTGACGACGTCTGTGGGAGTGGTGGTGGTGGTGGTGTCGATCGTGGTTTGCCGCTGGTACCACGCATCACCATGTCCCCGAGCGGTCGGTTGGTACCATCTGCACGCCGGCTGCGACGGCTGACTGTGAAGGATCGTCGCATGGGGACGGCTTTAATGGGCTGACTGACGGTTTTTCCCTGGTCCGCCGCAGAGACGGATGGTACACCGGTGTCGGCGCGCGAAGACTGATGCCAGCTACCTGCGAACGAGACGGAACGGATGTGGAGAGCCTGGTTAGTATCGGACGTACAGCGATTAGTGCGCTCTCTCTCTCCTGTTCCAGCACGTGGCACGTGGTGTGCTCCGTCGTCACCGGGAATGGACTGCAAAACTGCAGCCGGAAAAGCCCAATCAACCAACGCGAAGCGGGCCAAACGCGAATGACGTCAGCACTCCACCACCGTAAGAAAAAGGCGCACCAGAACCCAAAGATAGCGTGCTCCAACCGAACGGATGAAGTGTTGTCTACAAATGGGTTGCAATGGAACTGGCTCCAGCTCGTCCTGGAAGGAGCCCCGACGAAAAGGGTTGGACTTCACAGCAGCTTCACTCCGTGCGCTGCGTTTTTGTGTGCAGCGTGAGCGATTTGTGCCGTGTAATGGAAAATGTCGCGGTTGAAGTTGTACATCCCGGCGCAGACCGGCGCTCGGCGCTGAACGTACCGGGTGAAAGGGAGCTTTTTATTAAACCGCCACCTGCCTTCAGGCACCGTGTATCGCTATCTGGCGACGCCCGGGTACGAGCTGCAACAAATTTATTCATAACGACGTTTGACAATGGAGCGGAATGCGTCACCAACGATACCAGCGCGCTGGATAGCACACTCACTTTATTTGACGGAGCTTTGTTACGTGCCCGTGATGCATCCGGGCGCTTCTGTGGGTTTCTGTGTGTGTGATTGTGTGCATTGAACATGAAGCCTTTTCTGGTACCGTGTGTAGATTACATTAAATTTGAGCCAGATACTGCGATGCAGCGTTCAAAATATTTGTATTTGCTCAAGCATGTCTCATAACATAGCAGACATGATGTGCAGCGTTACGCTTGCAAACGAGTTTCCGAGCTTTTACCATAGATGGCGCCACTGAGGAAAACTACTAAGCGTTTGCTTAGTGCCAATTAAAGCCGTGTAGCACTGCGAGATGCGTATATTTCGGCGCATTCATATGCGATGGTTCTGAAAAAAAACATATTAAATGAATTTTGTAACATAACCGACGTGTGTATTTCCTTTCATGATTAATACTTCTTTTTGTTAATAAAACAATATATTTGATAGTTTATTGTAAATTGTCGAGAGGAGCATCGGTGCTTGCTGTAACATAATGCATCACATTGCATACATATAGGCGCTTAGTTAGTCCAATATTTGATCAATATAATCGATGCATTTTATACGTCATTTTCGTCGCTTTCATTGCTTCACGAAATATGTCACCAGTATCAAATATTCATTGGTGCGTTCCTAGCTGTAAAGCTGCGTTGCATCTTTGCCCTGGCATAAAATAGAAATATCAATTATCGTTAAAAGCATGTCACACCGCAGCGATCCAGCAATCCGACGAGTTGCAGCACGAGAAGTTGTTAATTAAAACGGTGCACTTGAACAAACTCTCCATCCCTGCCAGCGACCGCCGTCATGTGTGCTGCATGGTGTCATGCCCTATTTGCCGCTGCCTAACCGAAAACGATCTTTTCCACGTCTCGCTACAGGCTCGAGTGTCTTTTGCCGAAGCCATTATCGAAGCGCCTAATTACGGTGTGATGTATCTAGCCGCCTGTGCCGGTGCCAGCCGGATCGCTTCCTGTGTGACGCTATGGCTATGTTATGTATGGGAACGCAAAGTCTTACTCCGGTAGTCTGCACCACTTTCCGCACAGGACTCCCCCTGTACAGGGTTCAATGGCAGCTCATAAAGATATTGATTATTCTTCCATCGTTCGTTCCGCAATCGCTTTTTCTCAGCCAATCGATATGAAGTGGTGGCATGGTGTTGGTAATAAATATTGGTTGCAGAAAGTTTTTCGTCCCTGCCGCAAAGTGTTTCTTGCCACACAGACAAGGTCAACAGGCAATTGCGTTGATATTCCATCTGCATCCGGGTCTTGGCACAGGAACCGACCGCTTTGCAAATAAACTAGAGCCTGTTTATTAGGTCTTATAGTTCAGCTTTTTCTCTCTCCTTCTCTCGAGGGGAAATTGGAACTGCACGTGCAAAATAATCACTCCACACAAACCATAGCATAGTGTATAACTACGAGAGCACAAAAAGAACACTCCCATCGAACTCGAACATCTCCGTGCCTGCTGTGCGTGTCGTGTGGCTTGGGAGATTTTTCATCAATTTATGGATGAAATTATATTTTAATCCAAAACTAATTTACATGCACGGTGAAATCAATTGCTCGCAAATGCTTGATTGCAATAATATACTGCAGGACAGCGTCAACGGTGCGCCTCGCGGTGGTGGGTGGGAAAAATAACAAAATACGAACAATACGAACAAAAAAAAAACAACACGCAACTCAATCCCGCCACATCATCGATGGACAACCAATAATCAGGCCATTTGCAGGATGATCGAACAAAAAAAAAACAACACGCAACTCAATCCCGCCACATCATCGATGGACAACCAATAATCAGGCCATTTGCAGGATGAACTCGGCGGGCACCGGTGAACGAAGGGTGGACGTGTGGAACCGTGAACAAGTGCGATGCAAAACAAAACAACAAAAAAAAAAACACCCACGATGCGCGATGATCAAACCCGACGGGAGCTGCACGCACTGGATGGGGCTGATTGCTGGACGGTTTCGAATTTGAGTTTGAACATGCAGCAGCAAAAAAAACCAACGCCACTCACATCCCGCACACCAGCTTTTACAAGCCTCCACAGCGGAGGGATCTGCCAACCAGCGCAGGATACACTAGAGAAAGAGAGAGAGAGTGCGATGGATGGACAAAAGCTTGATTATGTGTACGGTGCGCATTAAATCATTATTTCATTATTTTCATGAATTGAAAATTTACTCATTATGCGAACTCGGCCATGTGCATGATTCTGGGGCGGGCCTCGGCTGCACAAATCGAATTCCCGGTATCGACTCGCAACCGGAACGGAAGCGAACACACACACACAGTCCTGGAGGGAGTGCGGAGGGCCGGTAATTGTGATTGGTCGTCCGCAGTCGTCCACTTCCATTGTCGCCCCGTCGCGGGGGTTGATTAAAATGAGCGACAATACACAGCCCGCGCGCTGAAAGGCGGCCAGGACATGGGAGCTGTGTGTGTGTGTGTTTTTTTTTTCTTCGTGCCCTTGGTTGCTCTTGTTGGTTTTGCTCGGGTTTTGCACTTTTTTTTATTTTGCTGTACCCTGCATCCCTCCAGCGTGGACGGCGAAAAGCGCAGGCAGCTTGTAACACGTCAATTAGAGTCGGGCAGGTCGAGCTTTCGGGCGGTTTGCGTTGCGGGGCGAGGAGGTTACATGTTAACTCGGGTTTGGGAGTGAAAAGCGGTGGTACAATAGAATAAATACAACAACAAACGGGCCACGCGCACTGGATGGTGTGCGCGGTTGTTCATTTGTAGTACAGAACCATGCAAGGAACGTTAATTAGTAGTCAATATTGCCTTTAACTTTGGGGCGTATGAATCAAGCGTTGTTCGAGCAGATTCAAAGGATGTCCCAGCGTCATTGTTAAGGAGATTATGGTAGTGTTCTAAGCTCGACGATACATGAAAAAACTAATCAGAACAAAACTATCCATCAGATGGTTTTGCAAAACTTTCGAAAGCAAGGTATGAAACTCTGTACACACTTTGTTTAGTGAACGAAGCCAAACACTTAGTATTTTCGCCACAATTCGCATTCTATTTTAGTTGTTTTTCCAGTTGGAACCCTTGTAAGAGCGTCTTTACAAGTTATCTCGAACTATTTCAGCATAGAAATTCATTGAGCACAACAAATTCAACATGGAAACTTCCTCGGAATAAAAGACATATAGAAAAATTTCTACTTAAGCTCTGAAACGGGCTTTAAAAAGCATACCCAGCGAGAAATAGTCATTATTAGGACAAGAAATGCGTTTTTAAGCGAAGATAGAGATGATAGATCGTTTGCGTAGTGCGGGTTGCATACATTTCGGCGCCGTTCTGCCTCATAGTGTACAATTGCTACTAAAAACGAATTATGCACGACTTATTCGTGCAATCGTTAAAAAAAACATTTGCCAACTTGGAAGCCATTATAAAACTGAGAGGCACTGAAAAATAGCTCACATTTCAAAGCAAGCTCAAATTCCAAATTTAAATTTCATTTCAAAGCCTACATTTCAAGCTGCTTTGATACGTCCACGAACCTGTCAGGAAGTCACTAATCACGTTCATTCAGCTTGCATCCACAGGTCGTTCGGGGAAAATCGTTCTTTATGAAGAAATCTTCCGAAAACCAATCCCAATCCCCCACCACAATCCACCCGGAACGTTCCCAGGAAGCACGGTGCTCGACAAATTCCGCTCGCTCAGAATGTTTCATTTCGTTCCCGTTTCCCGTTTCGCGAAATCTTACACCCGCCCATTGCGCCGCGAATCTCGTATTCATTGTGTTTTTGTTTTTTTGGTGTCCGCCCGTTCCCGTTGCCGTGTTTATTCTGCTATCGCCTTACTGCGTATCAATTTGTTACGTCCTAAAACAATGTTGCAGTGTAATTTTAACCGCGCCTCCCGTTCGCGCTCTTTAATTTCTGCGAAACAACATTCATCTACCAGCCGGGAGTGTTGGTGGGGCTCCAAACATTCCTTTTGATATAGAATCTTCACGCGAAATCGGAAATCGGACGCGAATAGTCGAGATGTAGGTTCCAGGCATCCGGCGCTCTGGATGACTTTCCCAGGAAACGAACGCCTCTAGCCCATCGGAAAGCAAGGAAAAAAACGTTTTAAAATTCGCTCTCTCTCTCTCTCTCTTTCGATGTGCTGCATCGAATAGCGGTGAGACAGGGCAGCCCTGCGGATGCCGAATGCCATTAGGAGGTTAAAATAATGCGCTGCGGGTTGTCGACGTCACGCTCCGGAGGAGAGCGTGCAGCGGCGTGGAGTTCGAAGGTGTTGCTAGCGACACGTTCGCTGCCATGCTTCGAGTGCTTCCACATCGATTTGTCGTTTGTCGAGCAAATGCATTCCTTTAATCGTTCGTTGCGGTCCACTCATTTGGTTGGACAATGGGTTCGAAAGGTTCTGCGAGCATGCTATGGGTGTGTATGTATGTGTGTGGTTGCGTTTTTTTTTCGTTCGTTTGCTCCATCGTTTGCTCCTACCGTTCACGACACTCGATCGTGCTAGTTCATTTGGCAGAAGGTAGCATTTAAATGACCACACCTCGTGGGTGGGTGGTAGGTGAAATGGGAGCTGCCCTCTGGAAATTACCATCCATTCTTTCCCGACACCAAGATTAATTTACCCCCTCCACCCGTGATGGTCATTCCGAAGCGACGGTGGCACGGTGCCACAAACCTTTGACCTACCTTCCAAACATCGCCCGACCTCGGGAGGCGTTGCAACGGTAATTGTAAATCATAATGAACCACCGACGTGACCCCCACCCGGTCGTCGAACGAACTGGTTCGCATAGAGCGGAGCTTGCACGAAAAAAGAAGGCGAACAAAAAAAAAACGAAATGTATCATCAAAGCGCGAAACGACCGCATCCATCTCGCTGCTCGGTAGGCAAATTGTGGGGGGAAACAGTTTTGCCGGCAGAGGGCGCTCCGGCCACTAAGCTACCCTGCAGCGCCATCTGTCGTGGCGCACACAATATCGAACGGGTAGCCCGCTGCGACCGAGCGCACTGCGGAGAGGGATTAATTTCCATTACAATCGATCGCAAGTGCAAGTGCATATCCTTCGGGCATATCAATTATCCCGTCGCGTGGGTTCGTCGCACCGGGCGGGCGAACGAGCGGGCCACGATACGGACGGTCGACTGCGTGCCGTCACGGGCGATTAGTTCGCCGTACGGCTTAGAATTCATCACGGTCCGGTTTTTATGCTGCCTGAAACGGTCCGGTCGTTCCCGGCGGTGTGTGTCTCTCTCTCTCTCGCACATAGTTTCGCTTCTGCGGCCCAGGAAGGAGCCAAGGCTCATTGAGTCGTGTATCCCGCGCTCGCGGCGCTCCAATGACCCAGCGGGGTTGAAGTGGATTGTTTTGAATAGCGCGAGCTGAAGCGCACTGTGGTCCAGCACAGATCAATCGGGCGGACATCGCTTACTCGTAATGGAATTTTTGATGTGGTGCTACCCAGAAGTCGCTACTCTATTGTTTGTGAAACAATATTCCTTTGTTGGTCGATTTACATCAAATACTTAGTATTTTCTTCATACTACAGTTCAAGACCTTCTAAGAGCGTATTTCTAAATAATTTAGAACAATATGCAATGTGTATACAATTCGAGAAACATCCAAGCATGTACTAATAAAGTCGACATAGGTGGTAAACCGTTTCTGTAGTGCAGATTGCATACATTTTGGCGCCAACTATAGAAATCTGGCTCGGATACAATTGGCGCTAAAAACGATTTATTCACGACTTTTATAGGCAATCGTTAAACATATTTTCCAGCATGAAAGCCAGTTGATCGCTCATGCATATGACAAACATTAAAAAACAGTTTAAATTTTAAAGCAACCTCAGTTCACCCAAATTGAAATTTATTTTGAACTCAGATATTTCAAGTAGCTGCTTTCAATTTGCGTTGTGACCAAGAAGTCGCCACTCTTTTGCTTAGGAAAAAATGTTCCTTTGTTGATCGGAATAATAGTCAAATTACCCACCAAATTGCATCAATAACCTTATTTCAATAAATTACTTAATTTAAAATTATTTTTTTTTAACGCAATGACCGCCCTTGTACCATTGTGAGCCGGTAGAACGGGCTTTGAAGTCGTTGGAGCATTCCAAACCTGTCCCCGCATCCGCATCCACCGCGCGATCGATCGGTGACGGAAATAGCCGACACACGCACCACAACCGTTTGGTGGCCCTAAGTGGTGGTAATTTACTTTTCCTTCCTTCGCCCAGCGAGTGACACGCGCTTCCACGGCATTGAATTTCCGCGACTGGCAGGAGCGGCGATTATCGGCTCCCACCCGAAAGGGTGAGTTTGTTAGATTATTCTCCGAAAATCACTTCCTCTAGCTGGTGCAGTTTTCTTTCCATCGTGTGCTGCTTCACTACCGCCGGCTCGTGGCAACAGTTTGTTGCAGTTTCGCCAAGGAAAATTAAAGATCGTTTTTGTGGTTTTAAATCATGCACACGGGGTGGGTTTTTGCTACCCCCTTCGATGAACGAAAATCACGAAGCTTAAAATAGCTGAAACACGGCGGCCGCCGCTTCGACACGCAATCGCGTTTTTTCTTCACCGCCAGCGCACAGGCTAATATTGCGGCTTACACACTTTAATCCCTTAATCGGCTCAGTTAATAAGCTGTCATTTTGCATGCGGTGCGTGGTCGCATACGGAGCGGACGCTTGTGGTGGGTTCGATGTTTTCCGCTTCACTCGCCCGCTCGATCTGCATTTAGGCAGGCAGGTTTTCAAACATTCCCGAACAAAAGGTATATTGCATTAAAAGAAAAACCTGCAAGCCAGCGAGCCGGGTTGACTAATAGGCTTAACAGGAATAGGGTTTTTCGTGGGAACTCGAATCAGTCGAATCACTAATTCACTACATTTACTGTATTGTTTAATATGCATGCGTGCTTTGAAGTACATTTTTAAAATTTAATTCCTCCACCACTACCAGCTACCGATGCGCACGTACTGAAGTTTTTCATGCCCGGGCTCGAAATGGGGAACGATTTTTCTTGGCCCAAGCTTGCCACCGCGTGAGGTACGGGCGCACCTCAAACTGGGCGCCTGTGCACGTGCCGCGTTTTGTTTGTTCTTCCGTGACAGACGCGGAATAAAATCTTCTCCAAATCAATTTTTGCAAGTTGCGCCCCGCTTTTTGGCCGCTTTTTCGCCGGGTGGTGCGGGATGCGGCGGCAAAGTTGTGCGGTGCGTTTTTCCTTTTTCCTCTCGTTTGTTGGTTTCGTTACTTTCGCGGGACGGCCAACCATTAGTGGTATTATTGTTATAACTTTGCATTTGTTAGCGCCGATGCGTGAAGGACGTAATAATAATTGGAACGAGCGAAAGGTAGCTGTAATGATTTGGTGGCGGTTGGGAAGGACGGGACCAGGTGGTGGTGGTGGACCGAAAACGGGAGATGGTTGGAAAAAGAATATTTTTTCACACGGCAGCCAGGTGGAGAGAGCGTGGCGTTGAGAGAGAGATATGATTTTATCGATCGAAATTTGTGTGTATTCTCGTTCGGAAGAGACCACTTATTGTATATTTAAATCGAGCTGTTTTTTTGCCTCGCATGCAAAAGTGGTCTGTGATTAAAGCGTTTGATTTTATTTTATTTTTCACCTATAAAACTGTCAAATAAAATGCGCCTAACGTATTTAAATTGCAGTGGTACAGATTGCATACCTTCTGGCGCAAATTTGATTAATCGCCTCAAAAGTAGGCAATTTGCATGACAAACGCTTAGCCAGCGTATTGTTGTTAATGTATTTGTTCAGCCTTAACTAACGATTGGTTAACCGATTATTAACCCTCCAATTCGTAAAAAAAAACTGTTTCAATTCAAACATGTAGCAAATTCGTTAAATTTGGGATCCGATGGCTTTCGTGTTTAAAATGCAGTGATTGTGAACCATTTGCTCAATCTCATGCTGCACTTTCAGGTTCGTTGAAATTAAATTGTCCTCTGCTCGGCCCCGAAAGGGCTAGGGGTTGTGGCAGGTCATTTTCGCTGTACTTTGGAGGGGGTTGGCGAACGAGTGTGTGTGTGCCATGGTGGCAGAGCGCCAGAGACGATCTAGTGCTTTCTTTTCTTCTACCGGTTGAAACAGGCGCCCCCGGTTCGGTTCGGCCAAATCTTTCAGACCAATTTCGTTCGATATTTAATGGACCATTGGCTCGGAAAAGGTTTAATAAATATTTCCGGCGAAACGGCAGACGGTAGCAGTGGCGCGTACCCGGAGACGCTGCTGGCACGTGTGTGTGTGATCGTCAAAGGGGTACGGCACGCCTATGCCGAGCAAGAGTTTGCCGCGGGCGAAACGTTTTTAAAAAGGACATCCACGGTGTGAGCAAACGAATGTCCAAACACACACACACACACATGGGGGCCGCCGCTTCGACACGCAATCGCGTTTTTTCTTCACCGCCAGCGCACAGGCTAATATTGCGGCTTACACACTTTAATCCCTTAATCGGCTCAGTTAATAAGCTGTCATTTTGCATGCGGTGCGTGGTCGCATACGGAGCGGACGCTTGTGGTGGGTTCGATGTTTTCCGCTTCACTCTCCCGCTCGATCTGCATTTAGGCAGGCAGGTTTTCAAACATTCCCGAACAAAAGGTATATTGCATTAAAAGAAAAACCTGCAAGCCAGCGAGCCGGGTTGACTAATAGGCTTAACAGGAATAGGGTTTTTCGTGGGAACTCGAATCAGTCGAATCACTAATTCACTACATTTACTGTATTGTTTAATATGCATGCGTGCTTTGAAGTACATTTTTAAAATTTAATTCCTCCACCACTACCAGCTACCGATGCGCACGTACTGAAGTTTTTCATGCCCGGGCTCGAAATGGGGAACGATTTTTCTTGGCCCAAGCTTGCCACCGCGTGAGGTACGGGCGCACCTCAAACTGGGCGCCTGTGCACGTGCCGCGTTTTGTTTGTTCTTCCGTGACAGACGCGGAATAAAATCTTCTCCAAATCAATTTTTGCAAGTTGCGCCCCGCTTTTTGGCCGCTTTTTCGCCGGGTGGTGCGGGATGCGGCGGCAAAGTTGTGCGGTGCGTTTTTCCTTTTTCCTCTCGTTTGTTGGTTTCGTTACTTTCGCGGGACGGCCAACCATTAGTGGTATTATTGTTATAACTTTGCATTTGTTAGCGCCGATGCGTGAAGGACGTAATAATAATTGGAACGAGCGAAAGGTAGCTGTAATGATTTGGTGGCGGTTGGGAAGGACGGGACCAGGTGGTGGTGGTGGACCGAAAACGGGAGATGGTTGGAAAAAGAATATTTTTTCACACGGCAGCCAGGTGGAGAGAGCGTGGCGTTGAGAGAGAGATATGATTTTATCGATCGAAATTTGTGTGTATTCTCGTTCGGAAGAGACCACTTATTGTATATTTAAATCGAGCTGTTTTTTTGCCTCGCATGCAAAAGTGGTCTGTGATTAAAGCGTTTGATTTTATTTTATTTTTCACCTATAAAACTGTCAAATAAAATGCGCCTAATGTATTTAAATAGCAGTGGTACAGATTGCATACCTTCTGGCGCAAATTTGATTAATCGCCTCAAAAGTAGGCAATTTGCATGACAAACGCTTAGCCAGCGTATTGTTGTTAATGTATTTGTTCAGCCTTAACTAACGATTGGTTAACCGATTATTAACCCTCCAATTCGTAAAAAAAAACTGTTTCAATTCAAACATGTAGCAAATTCGTTAAATTTGGGATCCGATGGCTTTCGTGTTTAAAATGCAGTGATTGTGAACCATTTGCTCAATCTCATGCTGCACTTTCAGGTTCGTTGAAATTAAATTAATTATAGGCATCAATCACTCGATAACATATAAGTGAGGGGGTCAGTTCAATAATTAATTTACTTTGAATGCTATAATACTCTTCATAGAATTTTATTATTTTTCTTGTACGCTTGTTTGGTTTTATGACCGAAAAATGTTGCTGACAATTATTTCACAATATAGTCTACCGAAACGTTTTGGAAGAAGATCGTTCAACATTGGTTCAACTCAGACGTGATCAAAAATCCATTACCAAAGTGTCTAGTACTGCAGTTTGATAATTGAACAGTTTTGCGCCTGAAATTATGCAATCCTCGACACACTTGATTAAAAATATAATTTTAAACACTTTTCGCATCAACTTTCAGTAAGAATTTCGACAGAAAATCCCATTTAGCGAAGAAATGAGTGAAAACTTTTAAAACAAATTCAAACAGTCGCATTAGGCAGGCTGTCAAGCGCTTTATTTGATTAATTCAATCAATCAAATTACCAAAACCAAGGGAACCCTTCCCAAAACCGCTCGACAGCAGTCGAACCACAGCCGTCAAAAGCTCGTCCCACTCTCGGTTTTTAAGCACATCTTAACGTTTCGCCATAAAACATTCATCACGAATGTTCGTATCGAATCGGACGCTCGAATACCCAACCCCCTTCCCGCATCGAACGAAAACCGAATTCACGATTGGCTGAATCATTAATTAGCTCTCCATTCCGCCACGCACCAGAATAGACACTGGTGTGTAGGAAGTGCGGCCTCGAGCTCGAACGGAGCGGAACGTCGGTGCGATGTTCATCCGTTCGTACGGCCAAGCAAAGCAGGTCAGCAGGTGAAGCAGAAGGTCCCATTATGATCGATCAAATTCTGCCAAATCAGTGCGCTGGCCCAGACGGACCCGAGACGACCGCAAATAACGACAGAAGTAATCATCATAAAAAGGCACACACACACACACACACACACACACACTCCGAAGCTTTCGTTTTTGTGGCTTCCCGGCACCTCCTGACTGTCAAGTCGGTAGCAGTTTGTGAGCTATTTTCCACCTACTTTCGCACGGGGGTACCATCATCCTCCGATTAAGGACCTCCGTTCGCCGAGAGGTCCTCTGCTCGGCCCCGAAAGGGCTAGGGGTTGTGGCAGGTCATTTTCGCTGTACTTTGGAGGGGGTTGGCGAACGAGTGTGTGTGTGCCATGGTGGCAGAGCGCCAGAGACGATCTAGTGCTTTCTTTTCTTCTACCGGTTGAAACAGGCGCCCCCGGTTCGGTTCGGCCAAATCTTTCAGACCAATTTCGTTCGATATTTAATGGACCATTGGCTCGGAAAAGGTTTAATAAATATTTCCGGCGAAACGGCAGACGGTAGCAGTGGCGCGTACCCGGAGACGCTGCTGGCACGTGTGTGTGTGATCGTCAAAGGGGTACGGCACGCCTATGCCGAGCAAGAGTTTGCCGCGGGCGAAACGTTTTTAAAAAGGACATCCACGGTGTGAGCAAACGAATGTCCATACACACACACACACACATGGAGGGCGAGAAGTGGAGAGAGCGCGGGAGAGCAAAAAAACCCACACTATTTCAAACGATATTACGTGATTGAAATTTTGAAGGCTTCCATCGCGCGAAGGCCCCTCCGGCGCCGGGTGATCAAGAAGTGGAAAAATATTCTCCCGCTCCAAACACTCTGTGCCGAAAAAATAAAGAATATATATTCACTATCAAAGCTCTCCGGGATGGATCGAGCTTATGTGGAAAGGGGGTCTTCCAAAACGAAGTAGGTGATCTGTTTTGGTCGGTCTTTTCTTACACTCCTTCACAACCCACCTAGCTCCTCGCCAACGTTTGGCCCTACCGTCTTCCGTCTTGTTTGGCAGATTTTAGACATTCTTCCCCTGCGAGGGGAGAGAGAGAGAGAGAGACAGAAAAGACCGCGTACGTGAGAATGGCCGCCCCCGGTTCGTCGTAGGGCAACAAACAGCAGAAACGGTGCAAACAACAACATGGCGGAGAAAAAGCCACCAAATGGACAGTCGGCCCCCGTCCGGGCGTGCCCCGGAACGTGCCGGGCCGGGTCATTCCGCTCACGAACCACGTCCCACGTTTGGACGATTCGGCTCCAGTGCACTGCGAACAGCAGGGGCCTGCCCGGGTCGCGCGATTTCGCTGCAGTCGATTTTCGTCTTATTTTGAAACTATCTTTTCTTTCTTTCTTTCTTTTTTCTGTTTGATAAGCCACAACAAAAACTCTTCCCTATCGTTTCCCTTTTGCGTCCGTTCCTGCCCGAAGGCGGATTAAAATTTTCGGCCTTGGTCAGCCCGTGTGCTTAGGGAAGCTCCCGTAGTGGTGTGCGGGACCGGTAGGATCGGCTTCTTTCTCGATGCCTTCTTTCGCTGCCGCCAGTTGTTATTGCGCCACGGCATACGGTCCGGAGGAACGTGAAGTTCAACAAGCGGACCGTTTACCACGCGAAATCTCGTGCCGCTTGCACAGCAGTGCAAGTTGCCGTCGGTTCCGACCGGAAATGTTAGCGACCCTTTTCCCAGATGCAACGCCGTCACGAACACACGCCAGCGAAAGGGTGGACAAAAGTGCAAGGAATGTTGCAAATGTTTTTGTTATTATACTCCTAAATTATTTGTTTGAATAAATTGAGGTAAACAGTTAAATGTTATCAATTTAAAAACACTGTTTTTGCTATTTTTCGTGTCTATTCAGGAAACCCGAAAACCCGTCAAAGCGTTAAGCAAAACACATTGCATACTTTCAGGCGCTGTCATTCGGGACACAAACCTATGCCCCTTATGCAAGTTATATGGATAAACCAAGCCGAAAAGTCATCTGATTGTTGCTTTTCGAATGATTACATTACGTTATGAACGCTTGCAGCTTGTACATTTTGCTTCAATGCTGAGTTTATATTCGCAAAATTGTCGTTAATCTTACAGGTTTCTGGCACGTACATTTGTTGAGAAAAAGCCTTCTGTTTTGACCATGCCTTCCACGGTGTGCGTGCCTCTCTTCTTCTGTCGTCTCGGTGACTCCGTTGCCCCGGCATCTTTCGCCTTTGACAGATCGGACAAAAGTCAACTCGAAAGCCACCCAACAAGGGTAGCATCCAGCAGAAAGAAATGCAATCACGGCCGCATGGCACAGTTTATTATAGCGCCTGTACACAGTCACATTTTTACGCTCGCTTATCGTCCCGACGTACATCACTTTCGGTATATCTCCAGTGGCCGGGATGCCGGGTGGATTTCTCCAAACAGCCACGTTTTTCGATTTAACACAGCAGCCACCTGTCCTGTGCTGCGAGTACGTGCAATCTTCAAAATGTCTCTCTATTTGCCGAGCAACAGACGGGGTGGCTGCCCACGACAAATGCGAAGCGAAACGCAGCGACCGTTGGACGTCCTTTGGGGGAGAGGAATTATTAAATTGATTGATAATTTGAAAATTACTTACAAATCGAGAGCCGGCGGTGACGGTGCACGGTTGCGCTATCTTCCATCAAGGACACCTCGCCAGCGACGTCGCCAGCACCACCACGAAGGCACGAAGCCGTCGGGTTGTTTAACGAACTCTTAACAACGCAAACAATGCCACGCAAGACAACCCGCCGGTGCCGATAACGCCAACATTCCGCAAGAGCCCAATTCCACGTGGTGGTTGCGCAAAGTGAGTGACACCGAAGCTTTCCACGTGTCTCTGGAAGGGCGTGGTGGGAATTGACGCCACGAAGGACTGAAAAGCCTCCGTGCTAGAAGGAGGAGGAGGCTGTTGCTAGTTCGGTGGGTATTTGATTTCGAACGAACTAATCAGCACGGTTGGCTGCTTGTTTTGATTTGAGGAATTATTTCAACCCCCAACCGCCCATTCGCGTTGTGCCCCCGCTGTGGTATTAATTGCGGGATTTGGAAAAGCGCCCTTCGAATTGACGGCGTATCGTGCGCCTGGCGAAAGGGAAAAGCGTCGAGCGAAGAGGTGTGGAAAATTTTGTAAAACTCGTCGCCACAATCGATTGCCGATCGGATCGGATCGGATGCTACACATAAAACGCGATGGAATTCCAAGCCTGTCAATGTGAGGCTTTAGCGGGGGGAATGGGTAGATGAATTCACATTCTGTTAATTGAATTGTCTTGAGCATTCTCGCCAGTGGTTAGGGCAAGGTATCGGAATTAATGGCAGTGACGGGAAATGGAAAATAAAAAGTAAAAATACACCCGACCGTGGTAGCTATTTTGTGCCGGTGGAAAGGAGCAGCCGTGCCGTGAGGTTGGGCGGAATGTAGTCGAGCCGTGTCAGGTCACGGTGGAGGGCACGTGATGCTCGGCGGGGTGAGCAGGAGCTTGAGCCGGGGAGAGCGTGCATGCGAAATATTAAACAACTCCGCCTCACATTGAGATAGGAGCGGTCAGAAGCTTTAACAATTTGGAACAAGAGCTAGAAAGGATATCCTGCCAACAAGCTTCGCCAAGACCAATAATAGGTTTATATTACGCTTAATATTACGACTAAGTTAAATGTCATCCTTAAAATAGGAAATTCTTGTAACTTGTAACTTGAGCAACAGCTTAATAAGTTCCTAATTATTGTTTTTGTTTTGTCTTAAGTGTGATGCATCCACCAAATAGTGTACTTGTTCACGGATTGCATACTTTTAGGCGCAGAGACCTGTTGGCGTTCGTCCCGTTTTTTTCAGTAAACAAACATTTCCGTTGATCCTTTCTATAAATAGTAACTCAACAAGCATTATGCAGCATCCTTACTTACATTTACGGTAACTTTTGCAACATCCAAAGTTTGTTCCTGGTAGTCCCACAGTGCGCAACTTCACCCGGGAGTATGGGAACGTGAAACACATGGCCACATGGTTGGTGTATGGATTTCTGCTAATGTTATTTAAATTGCGATAACGCTTTTATAGGCTCGACTGGAAAACTAGCCCGTTACCTCAAAGCCGAGGGACCACGTTACACGGCGTTCCCGGAGTCATTCGTGGCCCAACCCGGTTAACGGGCTCTACAAGTCCTACAGCAGCGGCAGCGGCTCTGGTACATTAAACTACAATTCCACCGTAGCATCATTGTAACGCTGCTGGTGCTTGCGGTTTGCGCTAGAACTCCACGGCGCCGTGTGCGTGCTGCGTTCTCGCCCCGCAAAGGAACGATTTTTAGGGCACCACGGCTCCCCCAAAATCGGCAACCAAAGCCGCCTCACGCTCGAGTTAGTTTTCGGGTCCGGTTAGTTTATCAAAGCGAGCGAGCGCGCAAATAATGGGTACGGGATCGTAAATTGCTTTTTCCCGAATGGCGAAAACATGAACTTTTATTCGATTGCGGTTTGAATGTTTCATTTTAATTAACTGATATCCCGTGGCCGGGCCAGTCGGGTGCGATAACTGCCCGCCGGTGTCGGTGCTGCCGGTGCGGCGAGCGAACGCATTTTTGGTGACCGAAATCCAAATTTGAGTGCAAAAATTATTCCGCCCGTTACCGTTACGGGCCGATAAAGGGCCCCGTGCTTCGAGATGGCAATTAATTTCAACCGTAGCGCTCAAGATTTGGTCAGACATCGCCGTCATCGGCGCCATCGTGAACGTTTGCGGCCACCCATTCATCATTTCGAGTCCGGCCGGGCCAGCCAATGTAAAAGCGGCAGTAAATGTCGCAAATCCTGTAATTGAATTTATGATTGCATACATAACAAACCGGTCGGCCGGTCATTACCGCTTTGTGGCTTTGTGTGGTGGTTGAGGGGTTTTTTCCTGTCTGAGGTACCGGTGGAGGTGACAAAACGGAATGGCTATAGTTAAATGGTTTTAGCACAGCCACGGCCCGGTTTTTTTTAAACCACGATTGAAAGCATCAACATTTATTGCATAATTTAATGTTGTGTGCGTTGAAAATATATGAAAACATTCCGTAAAACATAAATAAAGTCCTACACTTTAAATTGTTGATCGTATTGCATACATTCAGGCTACATTTAAGTATTCCAATTAAGCACTGCAACAAAAATACCAACCCACAGCGATATGCTTATTAAACTGAAGTATTTGCCGGAATTTTTGCATTGATACAATAATTAGCAATGCGGAATGCATTCTTCACGGTTAGTTACGCAAATTTGCACTGGAAAGCATATATTACGTCTGATTTCATAGGATATGATAACACTGCTGAATTGTTAATTGAAAGTTTTTATTTGCAAAATCCTGAAAATTGTGTTAAAGCGCATAGTCTATTAAATCATCCAACCAATCTTTGGATCTGATTAGATTATAATAGCCTATATGCGCCTCAAAGTATGCAATTCGCAAGATAAAGTAAACTACAGCCGCGAAGTTATTCATTAAACAGTTATAAAAGCGTTTGCCGTTTCGATTGCATACTTTCCGGCTACATCATCAGCCAATTTTGCGCCCAAAAGAATGCAATCCACACTACACAAACGCTCTATCCATTCGGAATGAACATTTTGTTGAAAGATTTTTACCAAATGAAAGCTATTTTACAAAGTATTTGTCTGAACAAAATAACGCTAACGTAATAGAAAAAAACTTCTTCTCGCTCCCTCGAATCCATTAGGTATCATGCTAATGGAACGGGTCTTAAAAATTCCCACGAAATGTCTATTGTTCAACCGAAAATCGGAGCAACCCGCGAACAAATGGTTACCGAACAGACACACCGAGGCGTTAAATGTCCTCCATACATCCGAACCGTAATCATTCATCACAAATCCTTCCGAAGAAGGGCGGATTTCCATTAAACCTAGCGCTGGCAGGAACCTATAGGAACCCCGGACCAAGGTTTCAAGGGAGATGCGCAAGAAACTGTCACCGGTCACCAAAGTAAGCCATCGCAGAAGAATCTGTCAACTCACCGGCCCGCCTGAGTTGACGGATTGGGGCACGAGGCGAAATCTTTCAATTGTGTTTTTTTTTGTGCTTTTCTTTTGCGTGTCCTTGCTCGCCCCGATTCTCACGCTCGCTTCTCTCGCTTTTTTTGTGGTTTCTTTATGTTGCGCTTTTATTTTAATTTCGCACGTGCCGTCGGTCGCTCACCGAGCGAGGAGAGATCACCTTCGCTGTGAAGCATGCCGGATTGAAAAATCTTAACCAAAAAGCATTTCTCGGATGGCATTTTCATGAGCTTCCTCACGAGCGCCACGTGGTAACCGTGGTAACCCACGTGCTCGGTGCGTTTGTGCAGACGCCGTCATAAAATAATCGTTATTCAAATTATCTCTGCCCGAGGCTCCTTCGGACCACATTTTTTATGCCCAAGATGACCGGGCGTAGTACGGCAACCGTGCCAAAAACTCTCTCACCGGTCATTACGTTTTAAGTTGAAAGGTAACTGAAGCCCGGAAAAAATAGACAACAAGTACACGTTAACAAAGTGGGGAGGAACTTTTGCGATCGATTTTGTTGTCTCTTTCTCACTCTCTCTCTCTCTCTACGCTCGTGTATGTGTGTTTGTGAAGGCCTTTTCCAACTTTCCCTAAAAGCAAAGTAGCCAAGTCGGCATCTCAATTCCCATCTCGATAGTTCTCGAGAGAGGTTAGAGATTGGATACGAAAATGCGCGCATAACTTCCGTCTGGATGATAATTTCGGGCTTCCTCGAAACTCGAACCAGCTGAGCAAACAGACGATCCCTTCGTAGCACTTACCTCACTCAATTTGACTGGCCGGATGGAGGAGCCTTTCCTGAGTACCTGGATGAACGTACCATCCAGCTATGATATGTTTACGTCCGCAGAACTCGAGGTGAAGCGCCGCGTAAGTGCTTTCAGTCGAAATGTGTAATTTTTGTGCAAGAATTCCGCGAGATGGATTCGATGACTTCGCACTCACACGCTTTCACTATCCACCACACGTACACACGGCTAAACTGAAACTTCTGGTCTTTCTTTTAAAGCGCGTTTCTTGTAACCACCATTACCATCTGCGAGATTTCACAGCGAGAAATAAAACGCTATGAATGCGTAGTTGTTAGTAACAGTGCATACTTTTAGGCGTAAACTGTTCGATTGGTTTGAAATATGCAAGTCTTATGGAAAATTCCTTGAAACCACTCTGTTTTCGTTATGTAGGATGAAAACGAAGAAAGTAAATATTATTAAAAATTAAAAAAAAACATTTACCACGTTTACATTTATTCAATCTCCACATGGATCTTCGGTAAATAAGAGAAATATAGAAATATACGATAAATTTCCTTTGCCGATAAACTTTTACATATCGTTCAATCAAGTACGTTAGTACGTTTTGTACACAAAAATTTCCTTTCGTTCTCCGTTCGTAATTAAATATCACCGTGATCATATCGCGAATGATCTGGAGATACAGTTAATTGTCATTTTATTTGCATGCGAAACTCTTGGAGAGTTAAATAACCCAGGTTTAAGCTTACGATATTCTATACGAAGATACATTCGAGTAAACGCGATTGCTAAAAAGGATCCTTTGCTTACTACGATCTGATGGAAACACTACACACACACACACACACCGCCACCAACGGAGAACTTCTTGGCGTACCCTTTCCTGCGCAAATCTCTGCCTCAGGTAAAATTCCGTGTGGAAAACGCAGGTCAATCATTAATCTTCGATACTTCACCGAACTTGGAAAATCCTCCACGCCCGTGAGGGTGTGGGTGTTTGCAAATGCGTTTCCAGCACAGTGCGTCAAGCCAGAAAACTTTTCACACCACCAGCACCAGCAAACATCGAATATATTTATTTTCCCGTGGTTTCACCAATAAACGAGAAAAAAATGCCGCAAGCTACCGAAGGCTACGGGCTAAAAAAAACAATCACACACACACACACACGCGTGCACGTACTAAAGCACGTTGGATGGAAAAAGAACTGAACCGGAACCGGAACCACTTCTGCGTCAGAGGCACTGCCGGTGAAGTGCGAAGGACAACGTTTAGGAGCGAAGCAAAAGGGCCGCGGTTGGGCGAGGAAGCCATGCGGAGGTTCAGTTTTGAAGGAATCCAGACACGCGGAAGGCACGGGAGGGGGAGGGGGGGGACACGGTACTCAATTTTTACCGCATTTCAACGTTCGCTAGGTTACAGGGAATCCTGGAGACGGACCTAGGGATGGAACTACTTCTCGGGCAGAATTCCCAGAAAGAATCGCACTCACTAGTTTTTCCCCGTACTCGTTTGTTTCCTGTCGATATTAACGAGCTTGCCGTTTTTTTTATTCGTGTGTGTGTGTGTGTGTGTGCCTTTTTCCTCTTCCCTTCCTTCGCCCAACCGGAAGGATATGCGTGCGTGACCCAGGTTAACCCCCGGGAAACGGGGGGTGCGCTCCAGGGTTCAGGTTTTATTTTTATGATTTCGTTGTGCTATTTTGTTTTTGCGCTGCTTCTCTCACTTCTTGTTATTCGGAACGCACTCGGTGTCGTCCTGTGTGTACCATTTTTTGATGGAAGGTGGTGCGCTTGGATGGAGTGTATGTACGCGGGTTCATGAACGTACATGGAACCGAGCTTAGTTAGGCGAGAGTTTTGAAGCACATCGAAGGGTTTTGTTTTGAACACCGCACTTCTTTCTGCTCCTTCTACCACCACACGGGCACAGACACGTATACACGGCTATAGGGCCGCCTGGTTGAAGGAAACAACAGGACCTCAACAGTTTTCACTCTCCCGACACACGAGAAACGATAAAAAAGCACCCACCTCGCTCGCTTTAAT